>JAZGTJ010001663.1:0-52057 GCA_036877575.1 Botia almorhae | reverse complement strand
ACATGTTTCACATTGTCCACAGCCCAAGATTTTCGCTGCTGGCACCATTGAAACCGACGTTTGGCATTGGCACGAATGACCAAAGGTTTGGCTATAGCAGCCCAGCCATGTACATTGACCCTGTGGAGCCCCCGACGGACAGTTTTGGTGGAAACAGGAGAGTTGAGGTGCACATTTAATTCTGCAGTGAATTGGGCAGCTGTGGTTTTATGTTTTTTGGATACAATCCGGGTTAGCACCCGGACATCCCTTTCAAACAGCTTGCATCCACAGTTACTCCTGTTGGATGTGGTTCATCCTTCTTGGCGGTATGCTAACATTACCCTGGATACCGTGGCTCTTGATACATCACAAAGACTTGCTGTCTTAGTCACAGATGCGCCAGCAAGACGTGCACCACAATTTGTCCTCTTTTGAGTTCTGATATGTCACCCATAATGTTGTGTGCATTGCAATATTTTAAGCAAAACTGTGCTATTACTCTGCTAATTAAACCTTCACACTCTGCTCTTACTGGTGGAATGTGCAATCAATGAAGATTGGCTACCAGGCTGGTCAAATTTAGCCATGAAACCTCCAACACTAAATTTGGCCAGTGTTTCAGTTTCATTGTCCAACCCCTGTAGTTCTATAGTTTTGCTGAGTTTACTATTATTCTAAAATATACTGACCAGCATTGTAAACCCCATAAAGTATTTGGATGCTTAAGTTACACTTAACAGTGTAATTTTATTTATATTAGCACTTTAACATTGTTTCAAAGTGGCTTCACAGAAAATCTTAGTGTCTTAAGTGTGTCTTAAGAGTCCTTGTTGAGCAGTTTAGTGAAATTTCCTTAGAAAGTTATAAAGAACTGATGATCCAGTCATGACACTCTAGGGATGTAGGTTGACCTGTTATATGAGGTCAGCAGGTTCACCTAATAATGTAGCAAGCAGAAACACATTTTATCGATTATGTTATGTGCTGCTTAATGATGTATGTACAAGAATGAAGGTAAAGTCAAAGCTTATATTAAAATACAAATAAACTGGGGTCTATATTGTTTTTACCTTTATTTCAATAAATAGCACAAGATGACATATTAGGATTACATGAAATAAGTTTTTACAGTTGTAAAAACACACATTTGTGAGTATTGCTCTTGCAGTACTTCGATGCCATGCGTTGGCGCTGTCTCAATTCGGAAAAAAATTCTAACTGCTGTACACTGCTTGAAGTCAGATGTTAATTGGTCTGTGCTGTTCAAACACCCATGTTCAAACACCCATAGACTTGCTTTGTGTTTGCCGTTATCTGATCCCTATACAGCTAGCACTATCTAACACCCTCTGTCAACCCCAGCTCCACGGGTCAAGATCTGCTTATTGTTTCTTTATCTTTATGTCTGTTTGTGCTGCCTTCATACTTGATGTGCAGCAGCAAAAGCAGATCTAGTCTGCTGAGACCAAACCCATTTATTACCTAAATTCTAATTCAAGAGTTGTCATGACAAATGTTTTTGTCTTTAGGCCCCCAGCAACTGTGACAAGAAATGAAAAACTCCAGGTCCTATGCACCACCTTTTGTAGGGACTGGAAGTGGAACATTGCTTACATCACCAAGAGGATGTACTGCACTTTCTTCACTATCTAGGGAAGCATAAACGGACAAGGTGCACAAGTGCCGTGCCAATTCTACAGGGCCACCACTGAATCCATACTGTACTCATCAGACCACCGTCTAGTTTATGGTATATTTTCTTACATATATAGTATATATTTAAAGACATTGAAGAGCAGTCTGAGAGCATTATTCTTAAAGGAATGGTAGGCCTCAGACTGACTGACTTTTGTTCATCATTAAATTTTTATTTCTAACATGGTGTGACTTGTGCTGCCTGTACCAGCCATTGTATCACTATATTGCAACATTAGACCTTCATGTATACTGTGGGGATAGGCCAAAACAAAGAAGGTGGAGAAACCATCAGTTAGTGAGATTTCAGAGACAGGGATACACAGAAACCATGACAGGTTTAGCTTTGGCACCCAGTTTGGACTCCAATAAGTAGTTATGGTAGTTTATCTTTGGGCCAATTGCTCAAGGACTTGTAGAATTCTTTTGTCAGGAAATGGCTGTACAGATTTGTAAGGGACCCCTCTATACACTTGACGTGACAATACCTTAATTTCACCCTTCTTCTGTGCAACATTATGCCCATATGCAATCTAAAACCTGTGCAATATTTATTCCTTATTTAACTGGGCAATGTAGGAGTATGTATGATTGAACTGTATTTGTTTTTGTCATTAGTTGTGTCTGTTGTGTATATTGCATTGTTTTTGTTTGTGCTGTAGTTTAAAACTGTTAATGTGTTAATCTGTTAATCGGAACTGTTGTATGTGTGTGGTTTTGTAACTATAATCATTTTAATCTGTGCTGTTTCAGTACAGCATTATGTTTTGGAGTCTATACATTGAGTGATCTGGGCTGAATTAATACTCATTAATATTGAAACATTTTCACAGGAGTTTTTTATAATATTGAAAAAGAAGTTTAATATTTAGTGCTATGGGTTTAGAACAACCCCTAACTAGACCATTTACGGTATATCCATACAGCGCTGTCCTAAAAACCAATATCAGTAAGAAAATGAGATGGACAAACACTGAACATCTCCTCCTCTGGGTGACTTGGGTTCTGTAGCACATGCTGTTCTTATAATATGCGAATCAGAGTGTAAACAAATCTGTCAACAAACAAGTTATGGTTGATTTATGTTGCACAGATGCAAACACCTGCTTGCATCTTTGTAGAGCAAACCCCTGCTCTACACAAATTCTAGTTTTAGTGGTGCATGCCAAGCACCACAATTCTAGTATTACTATTAGAATGGTTCGTACTTGAACAAGTGTTAAACTTGAGCATACACTTGCTCTAAGAGGTTAATTATTCCTTCAGCCCCTTAACCTTGCTAAAATCACTGTAAAGCTAGGGAGATGTGAACCATGTGTTTTTAATAACATTACCTGTGTAAAGGTTAAAACATTTTAACTTATGGATTAATCAAGTGTATGCAGAACAGGTGTTTTCAGGTGTTTTTTAAAGGTTGAGATGGTCTCAACAGATTGGGTGGAGGCTGGTAGCTCATTTCATTTGGTTATGTCCTCTCATCAGAACTGAATTTCACTGCTTCGATTTCTATATATATGCTTGTAAATTCATCACTTAAAAATGAAAATCAAGAAACAGATATACAAAACTCAAACACTTTTATTAAAGCCTATCACATGTATTTTATACATATTTATAAAAGTTCTACAGTGATAGAACTGGCACATAATTAGACAACAGTTAGTCATCAAAGTTTCATTCATTATCAATAAACAACACAGAGTTGGAGAAATATACACAACAAACACAGACAGATACACTTTTTTGTAAGCTGAGGATGTTTGTGGGTGCATTTATAAGATGATGAAGGTTTGTGTGATTTTGGAAGAACAAATAAATACATCACCGTATTTTACCTGGATTTTTTGGGTCCTCTGCCTAAAATGCACTGCATGCTATTCATTTTAACCTCATTTACCAACATTTACATGAATTCTCTCCTACATGTTAACACACATTACATGGTTTACATATGCTAAACTGTGGAGTTGCGGTTTCACACACATTTTAAAAATCACATTTTATGCAAGTTCTTTTGTCGACCATAAACAGGTTTATCAAAAGTGTGTTAATTAAATATGGAATACTGGCTGTAGTGTAAGGTAAACAGACCATGTATTTGTCTTTTATTTAGGTCCGCACCTAAAAAACTTCACAAACAGCTGCATTACTCCTGTGTACATCTGGAAACAACCATCCTAAAGTGTGAATCCATTACCACCAGCAGTTTAGCACCAGAGTTGAGAGTATTAAAGTGTGTATTTTATTTCCGCTGTGTCACTATCTATATTTCTTTCTGCTGGGAAATGTATAAGTGTATGTGTGGTGTTCAGTCGCTGTCACTAGTATCGCTGCTGGGGTCACCTTGGACTTTGTTGCGATGCTGCATGGCGCGGTGGTACGCCACCTGAACTGACTTCCTGATGTTTGACTTCCTCCCTTCTAACATCTTCTCCTTATCCAGATCCTGATTGACACCAAGAGGAACCAGTTTGGAACGCGGCAGCCACTGCCTGTACGTATGTATACACGTTCACACACACACACACACACACACACACACACACACACACACACACACACACACACACACAGACATTTGTAAAGAACTTTTTGTCTCACATAACATTCTCTTTTCTCACCAACACATGATTTTAGCTCACGACAGCCTTTTGATGTGTTTCCTTTGGCACATTTCTCCATGTTTGCAAGCACAGGATGTTGAAAAATGCTGATAGCTACAAAACACTCATGAAGTGGGTCATGACAATCTGAGAAATATCTTGTCAATAATGGAACCTTTTCATTGCTAGAGTTAAACATACAGGTAATTAGAGAGGTTTAAAATGATGTTTAATAATAAAAGTAAACATTGGCTGTGCCAAGTAAATGCAACTTTATTTACCACATGATTTGGTTGGTACCTTTACTAGAAATTGTAATACTACATGGTTTAGTCTTATAGCACTTATGTGGCCAGTTGCATAAACACCTTACACAAGTCTTACACATCTATTTTTTTTCTTCCAGGCTAATCATAACTTTAAATCAGTTACATAAAAAAGGTAGATCGGTCTTGTTTGAATCTATAAAGTAAGACTTATTATTACCTTAATTTAGTTATTAAATAAGTTTAATTATTCAATTATAAGACACTTATTAACTGCTAGATGACTTAGATGATCAGACTAGTTCTTAAAACACAGTTTTTATTTAGTGGCTATGTTTATGCAACTGGCCCCTGATGTGCACTACCAGTCAGAAATTTCAAAGTCTTCTCAGAATTTTACATTACCATGTTTACTTACATTTCAGGCAAAATTGTCCTGGTTACATATGTACATCAACGGACTGACATATGGGGTCTTGCTTGAGAGCCCTATCACCTTAGAGTAGAAAAAAACGCACAAATAAGCATCGGCCCGAGAGGAAAGAGCCAATGAGCATTGGGCAAGAGAGCTGCGCGCCGGGTCACGCCTATCCAGAAGCGGGTGTATAAAGCTGGCAGCCACTCGCTTTCACATGTGGGATCACTGGGCTGACTGAGGCATACATACACGAGTGCTGGGCCTGGCGTGAGGCTCCACCACTAAGCCTGCCCGCCTGCGGGTGCTGGAGGAATCACAACATAGGGTTCACCCGCTGGGAAACCACTGCGAAGGAATACAACTGCCTAAGTCCCCCTAACCTAGGAGGGAGGCGAATGCAAGCGAAGACACCAAGCCTGTCCTCCCGCCCACTAGCCAGTGGGCCCCAACACACGGGAGGATACAGGCTCTACCCTGAGGTTATAGAACCTTGCAAAGGTGTTGGGTGTCGCCCAGCCCGCAGCTCTGCAGATGTCTGCTAAAGAGGCACCGTGCGCCAACGCCCATAAGAAGGCAACACTCCTAGTCGAGTGAGCCCTCACTCCAGGAGAGCGCATCGCTCAGTGGGCCAGAATGAGCCAGTCGTCGAGATAGTTGAAGATGCGAACGCCCACTTCCTGTAATGGGGCAAGGGCGCCCTCCGCGACTTTGGTGAAGACGGGGGGCAACAGAGACAGCCCGAAGGGGAGGACCTTGTAGTGGTACGTCCGAGCCCCAATCGAGAACCGAAGAAATGGCCTGTGTTGGGGCAGGATCGAGACGTGGAAGTATGTGCCTTCTGGTCGATCGCTGCGAACCAAACGTTGGTGCGAACGCATTAGAAAATGCGCTTTTGCATAAGCATCTTGAAGGGTAGCTTGTGCAGGGACCGATTCAAGACACGCAGGTCCAAGATTGGCCGCAGCCCACCTCCTTTCTTGGGCACGATGAAGTACGGGCTGTAGAACCCAGACTTCATCTCGGCAGGAGGGACAGACTTTATTGCATCCTTCGCCAGGAGAACCGCAATCTCTGCTCGCAGGAACTCAGCATCGCTGGCCGCCACAGAGGTGGACTGGATGCCGCTGAACAGGTGCACAGGTGCACCGCAACTGCACGCTCCACCTAAGGGAACTCTGCGTACCCCCTGGCAGCCCCCCTATCGAGGGTAGTGAGAGTGGAGGAGAAGTGGCTTTGGGCAGAAAAAGGTGCCTTCCACGACTTCTGTACCTCTGCGTGCACCTCCAGGAAGAAAGGCACTGGGGTGGGAATGAGCCTCCCAAACGGCTTCCAGGAACCAATCATCCAGCCGCGAGCGCTCTGGACTGGGTGGAGGATTTCACTCCAGTCCAATGGCCGCAGCTGCCTGGGCAAGCACAGCTATCAACTCCGAGTCGGAGTCAGCCGGACCAGCCTGCCCCGAAGGGGGAAGTCCAGCATCATCCTCCGGTTCAGAGGAAAGCAGCCCACTCTCCGATGCAGCTAACGACATCCTGTCCTTATCCGGAGTGCCAAAAGTGATAACGGGCCCCACGGTGGGAGCCGCACTACCACCTGGCCGCTCAGACCTCGATAGTGTAGAGGGCCGGGAGGACCGCGGGGCCCAAAAAAAAGTCTTCACCGTCACTCTCAGGTCTCCCAGAGTGCTAACCAGTTCTGGCGCCTTAGGCCGTTTAGGCGAGGCAGCAGACTGGGGAGCAGCAGAGGGAGCTCGACCTCCCGAAATAAGAGAAAGCCGTGACCGCAGCGTTGAGATGGGCATGCTCTCGCAACGAGGGCATGACCCCACCGTGAACGCTGCCTCAGCATGCTGTTTGCCCAGGCATGCGACACAACGCTCATGGCCATCGGACGAGGTCAGGAAACGACCGCACCCAGAAAAACATGGAAAGACATCTTTAAAAAGACGCACACCGTCTGTGGAGCTCTTTAGAGAAATAAGCATCTTTGTGAGGAATTCGCTCTTTAGAACGCCGGTCTGCCGAGGCACACAGGGGAACCGCCGAAGACCGGAACGAGAACCACTGGAAATGCCATCCAAACACAGTAGAACGCTGGCAAAATGCTGGCGAACCTAACGAAAGTGTGGAGCGAATGTGATTGCACACTCGGCTCCGAAGCAAGAATCTGAATGAAAGCGAGCGGCGGCCTCGCCCAATGCTCACTGGCTCTTTCCTCTCGGGCCGATGCTCATTGGCGTGTTTTTTTCTACTCAAAGGTGATAGGGCTCTCAAGCAAGACCCCATACGTCAGTCCGTTGACGTAACGTTGAACGTGACTGACTAAAAGGGAACTATAAGAACTTCTATCTTTTCTATAGGGAAGCATTTCCCAAACCTTAATTACTCGTGGAATACTGTTTTGTTTGACACAAATTTACCAGACACTAACTCCCAGTTTACAATAGTTTGTTGTTATCATCTATAATCTATATCCACTTGTATATATTCTATAATTGTCTATAATCTGTAATAACATAAGTCTATATCATCTAATTCATCTATTTATCATTAATTAAAAAAAATAGAAAAATCTTCTGGCACAATTTATACTTAGATTTGTTAACTAGATTTTTAGATGTTTCTCAATGTTTGACTAGTAGACTGAGGTGTGAGAATTCGAAACCAATAACAGCTAAGCCATCTAAAAAATAAAAATCAGCTGTGTCAACTTTCAAACATCCGTGATTAATAACTTCCGTCATTGGCAGTGTATGCAAGATTAAAAAAGTGTGTGTGTGACTAACCAGGTTCTCTTGTTGTCAAAGAACAGCACTAGGAAGAGATGTTCCCGTGCCTCCTGGGTCATCTGCTCGCCCAGTTTTAGCACCTCCAGGGGTGGGACAGGGATCGGGACGCCCCTGTGAAACACGCCCTCTCGTGGCATCTTGGGATCTATAATCTAGGTGGGTGAATTATCCTAGTTAATTATCCACTGTGTACTTGTATATGGTTGAAATGACAATAGACTCCACTTGTAACTTGTAACTTGTAGTTAGGAAGTTAAACATGAACTTAAGCAGCCCTTACTTAAGCAAAATATTAAAATGCAAAATCAAAAACATAAATTGTATGAATCATATGAATTTGGATTTTCCTTTAAAAAAACTTACAGATTATCTTGAAATAATATTTTCCATAACTGTAATAATTTCAGAATAGATTTTGCATAATATCATTTTGTTTGGAAACAAATTATTGCTGTCAAGTTTAAGATTAATTTAGTATAGTGCAATCAATTAGAATGGCAACACAATAAGATACCACTTTAATAACACAATGCACAAGACACATTTACACATTCAAAAGCATCTAAATGAGACACATACAGTAAACGGCACAGAATAAATTTTTACTTTATAAAAAAACTTTCACACTTTTTTTTGACACTGAAATAATAACCCAGTCAAACCTTGACGGACCTTAGGTTTTTATGAAATTTAACACATATATCACATCATATGGTGGTGTAACACTCACCAGCGCTGGGTAAGAGGGATATCCTCTGCATTTGGCCCACACCAGATCAAGAGCGTCTAGAGAACTGTAATCATCGGAACTCATCCAACATCCTGAGCGGCCCCTGCCTCGAACCACTGCACACACAAACAGACACACATGCACACACACATATGCGTGAAAAAACACACACAAATGTGCACAAATGCAAACACACACACTTCAGTCATAAGTCTCTGAACAGCCAAGTCTGTAGGAACATTTGATGTATGTGTGTTGTGCTGTGCTTACAGTGAGAAACTCCTCTGCCTCCCCCCATAGAGTAAGAGTCATTCTCTGTTCCAGACGTCTCCTCGCTACTGTCCTCTGGAAACGCTGAGCGGGAGAATGAAGCTTTTCCACGGCCCTGTTTAGAGGGAGTGGTACTGCACAAGAGAAAGGAATATTTGTGCAGTTACTTGCATTTGTTTGTTTAAATGCAGCTATGCTACTGAATTTATGATTTAGTCTACATGATTCATTTACTTTCGTTTATTTTTATGCATTTGACAGCCACTTTATCCAAAGTGACAATGCATTCAATGTATACAATTTTATCTGTATATGTGTTCCCTGGGAATCAACACACAACCTTGGCGCTGCCTAAGCAATGCTCTACCAGCCAACAGCAAATACCAACTGACAATACAGAAACAGAAGGTGGTATTTTTGTAGGAAGTTCTGTAAGAATGTAAATTGAATTACATATAGGGCTGGGCAATATAACAAACATTCACCACATATTTACATTTACATTACATTTATGCATTTGGCAGACGCTTTTATCCAAAGCAACTTACAGTTCAAGTTATACATTTTGTCAGTGCATGTGATCCCTGGGACTCCCACAACCTTTGCATTGTTAGCGCAATGCTCTACCAACTGAGCTATAGAAACACTACATATTTGCAGTGTATGCGTGTGTGAAAGTGTGGTCCTGGTATTCCCCTTTGTTATGGTGACCAAATGTCCACACAAGTATAATAATAACAGTAAATTTGGATAAAAGCTTCTGCCAAATGCCTAAAAAAATTTGGACCTTGTAGCATAAATTTTTAGGTCCCCAGGTGGTCCCCAATTTTTTAGGTCCTCAGGCTTATAAATCATGCAGAATAATCTTTATTGGAAATCAAATATAGCAGAAAGATTTCTGTGAAGGTAAGGTTTGGGGTTAGTGTAGCGGGATAGAAATCAGTTTGTATAGTATAAAAAACACTGCATCTATGGAATGTCTCCATAAAACATTAAACCCAACATGTGTATGTTTTTTTTGTATGTGTGTGTGAGTATACCTGGTCCTGTCAGAAGCGGCGCTGCTGCTGCTGCTGCTGCTGGACTCAGAATCTGAGCTGGAGCGCGGGAGACTGCGCTCGTTCCTGTACACCAAAAAACTCTCCGTCACCGGCTGACTGCTGCCACCAAAACCATTACTGTGCAGATCTGACAGAAAGAGCAACAATGTAGCCTGATCACACTGACACAGCTGCTTCAGTCTGCTTTAGGACTGCATGATATAAAAGAAAAATGATATGTGACACGATTATGCTTTATTTGTATATTCATTCCAAATTATATATAAAAATGTATTCATGCACATGCATGCACACATATTCCAACTAACATTCACGTTACTCACTCTGCTATGTGCATCAATCTAAAACTTTGACTGCACATAACTTTATGAAGTATTAAAATTTTTCATTTATTGTAAACCGTAAATAAATAAACAAGCAGAGTGTAAACACGGAAGAATGCTACAAGAAGTAGTGTACTATAAATACGCAGATAATGTACTTGCTTAACCTAAAAAAAAAATTAAATGTTGGACACGTGAATTTTTCTGGATAGCAAATGGAGATGTTTCATTAAGACTATCCTACTCTTAGGAAATGTGTACAACAGATGGCCAAATACAAGTTGTACTGTTAAGTACACAGTATATTACATAATTTCAAACACAATCTAAATTTGAGGAAAACACGATCAACAACTCCAAAACTTTCTAAACAGTATTTACTGTTTTATGAAACACAGCTTATGTATTATTTAGAGCTGCTTGAAGGTTTTAGATTGATTTCATTTTCTTAATTCAAGTGTTTAACATGGACAGCAAAAACGCATTTATAAAGGAATGCTTCATGAGAATTAAGATTTAGAGGACAAATATCACCCATTAATAAACAATTATTAATTTCTGTCCCTTAAGGGGCTTCCACATAAAGAAAACAGATAACTCATGGGGTAATTAAATTTCATGGGGTAAAACAGATGACTCATGGGGTAATCTCAATGGGGGAAATTTACATGATATGTGAATCTTGGTCAATGAGTGAATATGAGGAAAACCCTCAGTGAAATTAGTTTTTTTAATTAAGAAATGTGTGAAAGTCTATTATCACCAAAAAGACACTATTATACTGAAATGAAATGTATTTATGTAAATTTTGCAGTAATACCTACCAATGTGATGCTTTTAAATTTGTTTAGTATAACAACATAAGATATTATCAAGCCCAAAGGGCACAAAGGAAAATACAAGAACCGTTTGATCAATTAAAAAACTTTTAAGAACTATAAGTTCTTTACTTTGTATAAGTTCTTTAAAAGCTTTATAAGTGTTATAAGTATCTGTACATGCAATATATAAGTTCAAAAAACTGTTTTGAATAAAATTTAATATGGCAGACAGGAAATATGGTAGTATATTGTAGAGTATCACAGTACTTGGCATAAGCCAACAAATCTAATGATGTAAGATAAATGACAATGTGTTAAATTTATCATGTTATAAGCATTGTCATAATTTTCATTGTATCTTTTGACTACTAGGGGTGACCTAAAACTTTACAGGTCCTCTCAAAACATGGCCTCGATGAACCATACTGAGTTTCGAAATGAAACTTTCATGAATTCGTAAAATATAGCATTTTATGACAAAACTCTAAATGGTCGACACCCAAAATGGCCGATTAAGGAAAATTAGATATTGTTCGCTGATGTCTTTAGGACAAAGCATTCAGAAGTTATAAGAAAAACAAGCCATTTTTCCTATCTTGGCACCAGCTGGTGCTATAACTGCGACCGGTTTGACGTATCAAATTTCGTGTCAATACACGAAAGTTTGGTGCAGATTGCAGATATAGCTTTAAAGCCAATTTTTAAGCACTTAACGTCAAATTTGTTCATGCGCTGAACAAATTTGCTGATCGAAAATCTTTTAACTTTTTGTCTGGGGTCTGAGTAGATGCTACATGACAAATTTGATGCAAATTCCTAGAAGAGCTTAAAAACATTTTTTTTCATTCAAAATGGTGGAAAAATTTCATGACAGAAAATGAGGTCATATAGTGCGTCAGAATGCTCATGAGCCAAGTATTCATAGGAAAAATAATTTTGCTTCTAGGACTTAAGTCAAAAGCTATAAGCATAAACATTAGTGAAACACTAAACCCTAGAGGGTTTGAGATAGAGACACCAAGTCTGGTCCAATAACATTTCAGGCTGTCTTTATCTGTGTGGCAAATTTTATAACTTTCCCATCTACGATTCTATGGGCTGCTATATAGGCGCAATGACAGAAGAATAAGAATGAGAACTAACAGATACAATATTAATACAATATTATTAGCAGTCATGAGGTAATGTGCTAAACTGTTAACTAGTACTGCCATTGTGGTAAACCCTCAGACATGTTGGTTGACACACAGTCAATTTTCAGACAGTCAATTCATCTGATGTCAGCCTGATTTGAAGACATACCCATTATGAGGTGTTCATGTTCACTGTCAGAATCTGAGCTGGAGCTGGACTGAGGGCTGTGAGGTCTCTTGCGTGACGGAGCAAGGGTGGGCAGCTGGGGCGGCCCCACTGGACTGGAGCTCAGAACGCCTGCTCCATGCAGTGTGTCTCGGTTCTTAGGGGGTCGGCCTGGACGCTTGGGAGGCCCAGCAGCTTTGGGATTCTTCTTTGAGAAGAGAACAGATGTACGACGGCCAACTTCAGGGGCCAGTGCAGAGGAGGACATGCCAAGATCTACAAAAAAATATTCAGATAAAAATAGGGAAATCAAATGTGACAGTAAATTGTGTTTTTTGTACGAGAGTAACTGATCAAAGCGAAAAATGTCACAAAATCAGATAACAAACTGAGTCTCTGATGACCAATCGCTTCAGAGATCTATCGGAACAATGATGAAATGATGAAACAGTCTGTAATGTCTACACCAACTACAGTAAAATGTTTGGATTATTTAGACTTACCAGGCAGTCTTGGTAATTAAAAGCACAGTTACAGGGTTAGGCTTAAACTCACAGTAAATCAATGTACAGTGCTCAGCATAAATGAGTACACCCCACTACATTTGTCAGTAAACCTTTAGTTTCCTTTCAGAATCAACATTTTCTATGAGATACTATACTACAAAATACTCCCACAAATGTGGGCCATTGATTGCAAACAAGATTTGTTAATTTGCACACACAAAAAAGTGATTTTCCTAACAAATTCATTGAAGCCCATGTTGCAAAAATGAGTACACCCCAATTATAGTCTTAGGAGAAAAGCCATACTTAAGACTACAAAATTCTAATTAACCGGCATTCAACCACAGGTGAGTCTAATGATTCATTTAAGAGGTGTCCAGCAGACAGGTGACTAAAAAGGGCATTACTTAACAAAGAAAAGCCCTTCCCATTTTATGCTGTCAGCAATGTCTTCCCATGGAAGAGAAATGTCACAAAATCTGAGAAAGGAAATCATTTCTTTACACAAAAAAGGTGAGGGCTACAAGAAGATCAGCAAAGCCTTACATATCAGTCAAAATACTGTAGCAAAAGTGAGCCAAAAATTTAAGAAAGATAGAAGTGTAACCATCTTACAGAGACGTCCAGGCCGTCCACAGAAGTTAACATCTCGACAGGAGCGTCTTCTGATGAGAAGGGTTGAAGAAAATCGCCATGCAAGTTTACTGCAGTTAGCTAAAGCAGTAGAAAGCCAAACTGGAGTGACCATTTCCCGTGACACCATACGGCGCACACTGCAGAGGAAAGGCATGCATGGGTATCGTCCACGAAGAAAGCCTCTCCTAAAGCCCATGCACAAAAAAGCACGCCTAGAATTTGCTAGGGCCCATGCTGAAAAAGATGAAGACTACTGGGACTCTATACTCTGGAGTAATGAGACAAAGATCACTGTTTTTGGAACTAATGGTTTTAAAACTGTATGGCGTCGTAAAGGTGAGGATTTCAAAGAAAAATGCATGGTGCCTACAGTGAAACATGGTGGTGATGGTATCATGAACTCAACAATGTACTGCTCTTTACTGAAGGAGAAGATGCTGCCACCACTCCGTGCACTTGGTCGTCGTGCACTTTTCCAACACGACAATGATCCAAAACACACATCTAAAGGTACTGTTGCCTTTCTGAAGAAGAACAGGGTGAAGGTGATTGAATGGCCAAGTATGTCTCCTGATCTGAACCCAATCAAACACCTGTGGGGAATTCTGAAGCGACAAGTTGAGCATCACTCTCCATCCAGCTTCCAGGCTCTAAAAGAGGTTATTCTTGAAGAATGGAAAAAGATAGATTTTGTGACCTAAGTTAGAATATTAACCTTAATTTCATGTTATGGAGTTAAATAAGTGTACAATAAAACTCAGCCTTGTGAAAAGTTTGGAAATTGTTCTTTCATTCATTGAGCTACTGATTAAATTCGTACTTTTTAAAGGGGGTGTACTCATTTATGCTGAGCACTGTATATTCAATAATTCTGCTGACTTAATAAATATGTCAGTGCTTTGTGAAAAATGACTTCTTTAAGGGGTGTAACCATATACCAATGCCACAGTTTTGTTCATATCACAGTTCTGAAGCTACAGTTTGGTTCGGTTCTGTTTGCTGTGAGGGCAGGGATCATGGCATAAGCAATGCCGAAGAACACCAGATTCTCTTTTAACTTTATAATAAAAATACATCAGTGGGCTGATGAAATTGATAGGACTGTTGTGAGTTACGGTTATAGCACCCCCAACTGGCAACAGGGTGTGCCCCTTAAAACAAACTTTAAAATAGTCAACTTGCATTTAGTCAAGTCACTTCATGCCAAGTCACTTCAGACCTGGTCAGAATAATGTAGACACGGCTGATATAAAGTTTTAAAAGAATTTGTGATATCTTAAATATTGCTGTCATGGTAATGTAACAAACTAAAACCACATTCAGATGTATTTAAGGCACTTTCTTAAGGAACATGCTTGAAATAGCATGAAATTTTGTAGCAAAAAATGATGATTGAGTGATTTTATTAAAACTTGAGCTGTATCTTTGATCTTAGGGACTAATGACATGGAGGTGGCTATTATGAGTCACAGTCATAGCACCACCAACTAGCAGAAGGAAGGGTTTCTTTTAACAGTGTTTAAAAGAGTCATCTTAAATTTACCCAAGCCACTTTAGCCTTGTACAGAAAAAAAGAAAAGATATTGAAGATGCTAAATTGTGAACGGATTGTTACCTCGACTGGTGTTGACTGGGTGTTTTTTAGGGCGTACGAAAAAGTGGGGGGAAAATTTCATAGACTTATCATGTGGCTAAATTTTGTGACGCTATAGCTCTGCACTTAGACTTGGGGGTGGGGTTCATATTGCTCAGCTTAGCAATCAGCAACAAATGGTGACATCACTTCATAGCTACGCCCTAGCAACCAGTTTCAATACCCTAACAACCACCCCACTGACTTCCAATAAAAAAGGTGATAGGCATCAGAACGTTGTAGAGACAAGTGGGTGGCCTCTTTTCACTCAGACTGGCAAGTAATCTTTAATTAGCACCATGGAAACTGTCAAGCCATGCCCTAGAAACCATTTAGAGCACCCTAGCAACCAACAAGAATTAGCTTTATCTAAGCACCACAACATCATAGAGACATGGAATCTATTTTGATTTACACACACATTTGTTGGTTTTACCATGTTAACCGTGTAAAACCAACGTAAACCATGTAATAAACCATATCTTAACATCAGAACATTGTAGAGACATGTGGTTGGGCTTATTTGACTCAGGCTGTCAGTGGGCTTTAGGTATTGCCCTTGCAACTTTCTGACCACACTTTAGCAACCATTTAGATCACCCTAACAACCTCCTAACATCATGAAGCGTCATGCTAACATCATGCTAGCATCATGCTAACATCATGCTAGCATCATGCTAACATTATGCTAGCATCATGCTAACATCATGCTAAGTCATATTAACATAAATGCTAAGTCATGCTAACATCATGACATGTCATGCTAAATCATGTTTCATTGTAACATCATTGTTTAAATATTTCCGAGATTTGCCACGGCAAGCACCCCTCACATTTTCCAGTTAAAAAAAATCATCTAGTTATTATTATTATGATTGTGGAGACCAAACAAAAAGCTCTAGAAACTTAAAACTTGCCCAGAAGGTAGGTCTCAAGTTTGAAAGAGGTGGACAAAATATTACCCCGACTGGCCAATGGGGTCGCTACTGCGATCAAAAATGCATTAGTGCTCAAAACTCTAAGCACTCCTTTATTGTTGTAATTTGTTGTATCAACAAATATCAACTTCATACCGTAGAATTTTTTTGCCTCAAGATGAACAAAATGTATACTCAATTTTTTTTTTATCATGATCAATTTCCTGTCTTTTTGAATTTTCAAAGATTCTCTGGAGTCTGAATGTAAACTATTACTCAAACAGTTTGCATTTCAATTCAATTTCAACATTCGCAATGGGACGTCAAAGCACTTGAAGTGGGCATGACTACTTTTGGCTATAACTTGGAAAAGAAATTAGGTATGGTGACCAAACTTGATACACACTATATTGCCAAAAGTATTTGCTTATCTGCCTTTAGACGCATATGAACTTAAGTGACATTCCATTGTTAATCCATAGGGTTTAATATGACGTCGGCCCACCCTTTGCAGCTATAACAGCTTCAACTTTTCTGGGAAGGCTTTCCACAAGGTTTAGGAGTGCGTTTATGAGAATTTTTGACCATTCTTCCAGAAGTGCATATGTGAGGTCAGACACTCATGTTGAACGAGAAGGCCTGGCTCGCAGTCTTCGGTCTAATTCATCCCAAAGGTGTTCTATCGGGTTGAGGTCAGGACTTTGTGCAGGCCAGTCTAGTTCTTCCACACCAAACTCGCTCATTCATGTCTTTATGGACCTTGCTTTATGCACTGGTGCTCAGTCATGTTAAAACAGAAAGGGGCCATCCCCAAATTGTTCCCACAAAGTTGGGAGCATAGAACGGTCCAAAATCTCTTGGTATGCTGAAGCGTTCAGAGTTCCTTTTACTGGAACAATGGGGCCAAGCCCAGCTCCTTAAAAACAACCCCACACCATAATTTCCCCCTCCACCAAACTTCACAGTTGGCACAATGCAGTCAGACAAGTACCGTTCCTCTGGCAACCGCCAAACCCAGACTTATCCATCAGATTGCCAGATGGAGAAGCGTGATTCATCACTCCAGAGAACACGTCTCCACTGCTTTAGAGTCCAGTGGCGGCGTGCTTTACACCACTGCATCTGACGCTTTGCATTGCACTTGGTGATGTATGGCTTGGATGCAGCTGCTCGGCCATGAAAACCCATTCCATGAAGCTCTTTACGCACTGTTCTTGAGCTAATCTAAAGGCCCCATAAACTTTGGAGGTCTGTAGCAATTGACTGCAGAAAGTTGGCGACCTCTGCGCATTATGCGCCTCAGCATTCGCTGACCCCACTCTGTTATTTTACGTGGCCTACCACTTTGTGGCCAAGTTGCTGTCATTCCCAATCGCTTCCACTTTGTTATAATACCGCTGACAGTTGACTGTGGAATATTCAGTAGCGAGGAAATTTCACGACTGGACTTGTGGCACAGGTGGCATCCTATCACAGTACCACGCTGGAATTCATTGAGCTCCTGAGAGCAGCCCATTCTTTCACAAATGTTTGTAGAAGCAGTCTGCATGCCTAGGTGCTTCATTTTATACACCTGTGGCCATGGAAGTAATTGGAACACCTGAATTTAATTATTTGGATGGGTGAGCGAATACTTTTGGCAATATAGTGTATGTAGGAGCCTGATCTTTGGTAACTTAAAAAAATGCGGAGATTGGCCACTAGATGGAGCTTTAACGTGAAAAACATGACTATAACTATATGCAATTGTTTGTCCGTTTGACCTGAAAATTGGCATGTAGTGTCTTTGTCCAAGGCACCTTCATGTTTTGTGAGAACACTAGCCAATATTGAAACAGTAGCCAATATTTAAACACAGCCACTATTGGCCAATTATTTTTAAGCATCTATTGGAGCACCTATTGTGAATAACTTTGCCTCTAGAACAACTGCTGTCAATCAAACCTGTCTTTGGAAAACCAACTTTTGCGAACTACGCCTAGGTTTTTTATTTAACCTCAATAAAATCAGTGCAGTACAACTCTCCAAGCTTTTTAGATCAATAATTACAAAAAAAAACGTTCACATTTGGAAAGCTATAACAGGGCCATTTAAGAAATGGGGTGTGGCCAAGTTTACCAATAAGTCTATACTTCCTAAACAAAACATCACACAATTACGAAGCTATGTGAGCTTATGCATCTTGTGATACTAAAAAAGCATAACAAATTTTGTGGCAGTTAGGCAATAGGTGGTGCTATGACAGTTGCAAACATTAGAATTTCTATACAATTTTTAATAACATGTCTAATGAAAAAGTTATTATCAGGCATTTTAGAATCCTGCTAAGTAATTCCTAATAGCTTTCGATGTACGAAAAGGTGTTCAAGTGATTAAACCCTGATAACTGCTGCTTGCAGCTATATTTATAATTACTATTATTGGTAGTATTATTATTAATTATTGTTATTCATTTTTTGTTATTCACTAGTCCTTCTAGTTTTCTGCATACAATTGTTTCCTTTTGCTATCTTTTGTGTACTATTGTTATGCTAGGCTTTTTAAACGAAATGAAATTGTCCAGCACAATTTGAAGATTGGTTGATATAAAAAGTTGATATAAAAAGTAGGTCTTGTTTATTTTATATCATGTTCACTAGTGTCACACACAGCTCTTTGTATAGTGTCTTTATTGCGAAGAAATACATAATTTTAATTGTCACAATATTGATATTTAAATTAACATATCTTTTTGCACACCCGGTCAAAGTGCTTGAACCCCAATAATTGCTGCTTAAATTTATATTTATAGCTGTTTTTGCAGAAATGCTTGGCAGTTAGGTAATCCTACTTATCATTGACCAAGTTAATGCTCGCAATGGTTGTGTTAAATATTGTGGTTAGATATGAATATTAAAAGAGATCTCTAACAGATTATGTCCTGATATAGAGAACCTTGTAACTAAAACAGTTATTTATCTTCTGAGGTACATCATATATACAGTATATTAAAGACAATACATGTACAAAAATGAATACATGCATAAATGTGACAAACGGTGGTAAGTCTTATGAAAAGTGTTGCTCTATTATGAGCAAATGATCATCACTCCAGCACCCCACTCTTCATTGATTTTAAACGCAACTTACAGTTTTGTTTTAACTCTCTTAAAATGTAGAAAACTTTAAAATGATCAGCAGCGTTATATAGTAATCTATGTTCAGAAATAAGCAAGAACAATATGAGCAGAAGATATAAGACACTTCCTGCTTGTCTTTTTGCCATAAATTAATTGCCTCACCATGGCAACACCAGTCAAGATATCAACAATCTATTTACAATATAGCATCTTCAATGTCTTGACATAACATTTGCCAAGTTTGATAACAATCCCAAAAATCCACTAGGAGGAGTATTTAAAAATTCTGAGCCTGGAATTGTCAGAGAATCCACATACAATCCAAAATGGCTGACTTCCTGTTGGAGCTAATGAAAAAATGTTAAAAGTTGTACGGCTTAATGGGAACAACACATGTACCAAGTTTGGTGACTGGAGGTGAAACTAACCACATTACTTTAGATAAAAGGAAGCACTACAGAGTCCACCAGGCTCAAGTTTTATAACAATATGCGAATGTGTTTGTTAAGTACTGCATTTTACAGCAAAACTGAAAATGGCCAACCATAGAACATCAGATATCGTTTGACTCGGTATGCCTCAAGGAATCTAAAGAGACCACTTTTCTAATTATAGGCCTAAGTATTCAGAGGTTATAAGCAAAAATAAGCATTTTCAGTTTCATGCCAATACAAAGTGATGTCAAAATACAGGCTTATACGCATTTTAGCATGCTCACTGAACTAGACATGGTGTACAACAGTAAGAGGTATCAACACAAATTCCAGCTACATACCAATCTTTTAAAAAAGTAGGATTTTCAAAAAAATTCAAAATTGCAAAAAACGTTTCATGACGAAAATGAGGTAGGGTACGTTGGAATCACCATGAGGCAAGGAATAAAAGATTTGTTATTTCTAGAATTTATGGGTCAAAAGTTATGACTATAAACATAAGTGAAAATTTGAACTGTTGGTGGCGCTAGAGGTTTTGAGATAGAGATACCAAATCTGGTACAGTAATATTTCATAATGTCCTTTATCCTTGTGTGAAATCCCATATCTTTGCCATGTATGGTTTTTTGGGCTGCCATAGACACGAGCAAAAGAACAACTCCCCTTAACAAAAAAACTAACAAATACAATAGGGGTTTTTGCCCCTTCAGGGCTTGACTTCTATTAACAAAAAAAAAAATAATCCTAATGAAAACAATAGTAAGTGTACTAATAGTAAGTACTAATAACTGTCCAGTAACATTGTCATTAACTTTAACTGACATAAATTTAACCTCATTTGATAACAGTTTTCATTCAGTTTTTAACAGTTTTGCCCATTGTAATTTCTAATTCCCCCAAAACAATCAACAATTTATTTTTTAATTTCTGCAAGTTTCTCATCAATCTGGTTTTCGATTCTCTGCAGATAAGCCTTCTTTTCTTTTGCAGTTTGGCAAAAACTGTTGGATTTGGTGATTAAGGTCAGATTGCTTGAAGATTCAGCCTTTTCAGCATATTCATTTGCTGATTTCCTAAGAGCTCTGCCTCCATCTTAGCTCTGTTGTTTTTCAATTCATCTAGTTCATCCCCCTCTTCAACAGCAAGCTGTTGACTTCTTTCTCTTCATTCAAGTAGCCAAGGTACTTCTGCCTGGCTTCTGCAGCTGAAAGGAGCAGTTCTTTTGTGATTTCTATTTTAGTTATGCTCCCTACACATCTGACATGGTCGTCAAAAAACCCTCCCTCTGACTCTTAACAATTAATTCTTTGTTGATGGAAAAGCCTGTCTCCACACTGGTCTGTCCATGTGTTAAAACCATAATGAGTGTGGGATTCTGCTTGTCTTAACACAGGGTGTCTACTCTAGTGTTTTTGGGGTCAAATTCCCTGAACTTAGCCTGAAGAGCAGCCAAATCGCAAAACTCCCTAAACTATCTAACGATATTGTCACATTGTCTCATTTACATGTTTAGCTTCAACAAGCATTCTTCTCATTTGACTCTCTTACATTCAGCCATGCATCTCGGGTCAATGCACTGTATGCTTCTCCCTAATGTGTGATGCACTGAAGCCTTCTTAAGGAGTGTAATTAAAAGTTTCTTGCAGCCTATTTTCATGTCTAGTCTCTGACAAACTTAAATGTCTTTGAAAGACTTGAGTTAGTTAAGAGTGGCTTATGCTGCAAATGCCATATCAATCTGAGAACTGTCTTTGTGCAGAGTGCTGTCCTGAAAAGGGACATGAAGGAGCTTCTTGCAGGTGCTTTTCCTGAAAAAAATTAAGAAACATTATTCTTTAGTTTTATCAGTGAACTAACAAATTTACAATCCAAATTAAATTTACAAATTTTTCTTACCAAGCCAGTCACTCCTGACGCTACAGCTGGTGAGGGAATGATTTCCCTGATGCGCAGATTTCTTGACACTTAAGAGCACAGAGAGGAGTGATATCTGTAGTAGCTCCGAGGTCTTCATCATGCAGTCGATTCGTCCTGTTAAGACCTTGCTCAACGCAGGAAGCGTACGATTAGAGCTGCCGACACCAACGCCGAAGGTATCCACAAGACAAAGACCCGCCTACATCCAAGATTACCCAAACATCACAGCGCCAAGAGAGCAGACGCATTGAGCTAATCCGAAGACGCCTAGCTTCCAGCAGGGGGAAGATATCGAGAATTATCTTCGGCAGTTCGAATGTCTGGCCAGGAGTGGAGCGATCGCCTGGTTCCGTTGCTGACAGGGCAAGCATTGGAGGCGTACCTGGCAATGGACGAGGAGCGGGCTGAGGACTACACTTATCTGAAGGAAGCGCTGCTGGAGAAGTTCAACATCTCTCCAGAGACCTATCGTCAACGCTTCCGATCAACTACAGTCCCAGTTGGAGAATCGCCAACTCTATGTCTACCCCTTTACCTCACTCTAAAGAGGAGATTGGCGAGGCCATCATCCTAAAACAGCTTCTTCGGGTGCTACCCTACGACGCATGCACCTGGGTGAGAGAGCACAAGCCGAGGTCAGGACTAGCAGCGGCAAAGTTGGCTCAACAGTACCTGAATGCTCATCATGGCGGTCCTCATACTAAACCACTCAAAGGTACTGTACGTACTGTTCCTCGGTCGTGTTGGACAGTCTGACAATGCACAAGGTCCAAAGTCAACGACCAAAGACTGGCTGTGCTTTTATTGCCAGCAGCCGGGCCACAACTCAGCTGTGTCCCGCTCGCAAAGCGAAACTTACGGGGTTTTGTTATGTTCCTAGAGAAGGGGACAGTGGTTTTGACTCTGTGGGGGAGAGTCAGAATGTATATGATGTGACTGTTAATGTACATGAACTGAAAGCACTCTTGGACACTGGAAGCTCTTTATCAATGGTGAAATCATGCTTTGTAAATAATGTCAATTATGTGAACACAACCTCTGCTCAATGCGTGCATGGGGACGTAAAGCAGTATCCCCAAGCGGAGGTAATGGTGGAGGTACAGGAACAAATGTACTTGCTTAAGGTTGCTGTGGTTGACAATTTACCGGCTGATATGATCCTAGGATCCTAGGTTCCTTGCCAGTACTTTAGGAACTCTTGCAACCCACCATCAAATACTCAAATACCCAAAAACATTCTCTTGCCACTGTTAAAGTGTCATGTCCTGCTCTTACTAGAGCTCAAGCCAGCGCAGGTCTACAGCCACTGCCAGACTTAGACAGTAGTCTGCTGCAGGGCGGGACTAAGGGCCCTAAAAAGTCAAGTCGCCAACGGCAGCTTGAAAAGTACCTGGGTACCCCAGCTTCTGAGGCCTCAGTGGGGGGTCTTGAAGTTAATTGCTGAAGGTGCCAGGGAAAATAGCACAGCTTCAAAGGGAAGATGAAACTTTAAAGCCCTTGTTTGTTATAGCTGAGTGTGATAAAACATCAAATCTGTGCAATGAAGAGTATGTAGTGATGAATGGTGTGTTGTATGTGCAAACCAATGATGTTATGCATTTAATTGTACCATCTTGTTGTCATCCGTTTGTTTTGCACCTTGCACACACTGTTCCATGGGCTGGCCACCTAGGCCAACAGAAAATATATTCACGCATTAGCTCACGATTTTACTGGCCCACACTCTACACTGATGGACAAACACACTGTAACACTTGTGCTATTTGCCAAAAGACAAGTGCTGTGTCCCAATGGGGCAGGCATCCCTGCAAACTCTTCCTGTTATCTCTGCTCCTTTTAGGTGAATCGCCATGGACATCGTGGGACCGTTGGAAAAGAGCAGTGCTGGACATAGTTACATCCTGGTAGTCAGAAACTACGCCACAAGGTATCCTGAGGCCTTTCCACACCCAAGATCATCCATGCCCTGGTTTAACTATTCTCCAGAGTCGGCATACCTGAGGAGATACTCACAGACCAGAGAATGAACTTCATGTCACGGCTGATGGGACAGCTGAACAAGCAGTTGGGCAACACAGCCATTCACAGACAGACGGTCTGGTGGAGAGATTCAATCAAACTCTCAAGAACATGCTGCGGAAGTTTGTTGCAGACACGGGACAAGACTGGGACAAGTGGCTACCATTTGTTCTCTTCGCTTACCGAAAGGTACCCCAAGCTTCGCCGGGATTCTCACCATTCGAGCTCCTCTATGGATGGCAGGAACAAGGACCCCTGGACCTGCTGAAGAGATGGGGAAGAGGAACCTGCACCAAAAAGGGAGGAGAAAGGCATTGTGCAGTACATGCTAGAGATGCGAGATCATCTGGAGCGGTACAGAGAACAAGCCAAAGAGAACCTACAAGAAAAACAGCAAGCACAGAAAAGGTGGTATGATCAACACGCCAGGCTACGACAGTTTCAACCTGGGCAGAAGGTATTACTCCTGTTGCCAACGTCAACAAGCAAGCTACTGGCTAAATGGCAAGGGCCATACACCGCGGTCCACAAGATGGGGCCAGTAACATATGAAGTGTATCATCCGGACAAGGGCAAGACCAAGCAGACGTACCATGTGAACCTGTTAGAGGAGTGTACGGTGCCTCCCGGTAAGGGGCCAGAAACATCACTACTGAGGATGCAAAGAGACAGCCGTCTGTGGTGAGTCTAACTCACCTAGAAGACTCCAAAAGGGAAGAGCTGCAGCAACCTCCTGAACCAGTTTCCTGCTTTGTTCTGTCAGAGGCCTGGATAGATCGAGCTGGATCTCGAAACGCCTCTATGACTATTCCACTTCACCATCCTTCCTTTTGGCCTTCAAAGGGCACCAGCCACATTCCAAAGGCTGATGGACAGAGTCCTCCAAGGCTGTGAAGACTGGTCTGCGGAGTACCTTGATGACGTGGTAATCCACAGCGATTCTTGGGCAGAGCATCTCCAACATAACAGGATAAAGGAAGCAGGATTGACTTTAAACGTGGAAAAATGTAAGTGGGCAGGGCAAGAAGCAGACTACCTGGGGTATCACCTGGGCAACAGACAGCTGAGACCACAGATGGACAAAGTGAAGGCCATTCGAAGGAGCCCACGACCAAAGATCAAGAAAGAGGTGAGGTCGTTCTTAGGACTGGTGAGCTGGTACAGACGATTTGTACCAAACTTCGCCTCCATAGCGGCTCCTCTGACCAACCTGCTGTCCAAGACGGTGAAAAACCCTATTCCCTGGACTGATGACTGCAAAACAGCTTTCAATGTCTTGAAAAATAAGATGTGCTCCGGCCCGGTCCTACAGAGTCCAGACTTCTCTCAAAGGTTCCTGGTGCAAGTAGATGCATCCGCAACAGGGATCGGGGCGGTCCTTGCCCAGGCAAGCGCAGGAGAAGAGAGGCCAGTTGTTTCCCTCAGCCGCAAGCTACTGCCCAGGGAGACCAGATATTCTACGATCTAGAAGGAAGGTCTCGCCATCAAGTGGTCCCTAGACAGTCTGCGATACTACCTCCTTGTTCGAGAGTTCGACCTGGAAATGGACCTTAACCTTGACCGAGTGCATGAAGGACCACAATGCCAGAGTTACAAGATGGTACCTCGCCCTGCAGCCGTACGGTTTCAAAATACGGCAACGGCAAAACCTGGCAGACTCAATGTGGTAGCCGACTACCTGTCCAGGTTTCTGGCCAGTACGCGGCCGGAATTAAATGTTATACTTACCTATGAAGGGTATGGTCCAGAAAGGGGTGGGGTTTGGCCTATATAAGCCAAGGCCAAACCCAGAACCAGTGCTTGTTTACCAAGTCGATGCAAGAGTGCTACTGCGGTGCCTCAAGCAAACCCAAAACCCCTTCGTATACTGTGGATACCTGTTTGTTGTGTATATATCATTGTTAAGTTATTTTCTGGTTTATTTTCCTTTTTGTTGTTCCTTTGATACTTTGGATTTTTGTCATTTTTGTGTGCACTCGTAAATATTCTTCACTGTGGATGAACTTTCTGGCACTGTAAATAAATTTCACCTCGCACTAAAGTGCTTTGCGAGTAAGCCATCATTTCTTTTTACATCCTTTACGGACTCACCCTTTTCCCCGAAGGTGAGCTGGTGAGCTCATATTCATCACAAATGTGAACATTTAGACTATATCATTTATATCGTTATATCATTATAAAATTTACATTTTTTACTCAAGTTTTAGTGGGCACAAATAAAAGTAGACCCATCCAATGATTTTCAAACTTTTCCTTTTAACTCATTCATTAAGTCATTGCCACTGTTAAGGGGGAAAAAAAATAAAAGTCATTGCCACTGTTAAGGGGGGAAAAAAAACAAAAAAATGATTGTAACAGCACTTTTCTGTTTAGCCAAAACACTCTCTGGCCCATTAGTAGGTGTCACTCAAATGAAAAAAATTTCCAGACCTTCCGTTTTATTCTTTCCACTTATTTTTTTATGATTTATTTTATGCCTATAAAAATGTACACATGCTTTAAAGAAAATAAAAAATAAAAATTAAATGAATAAAAATAAAAACAATAAATTCAATAGCAAAAGTGTAGCATTGTTTTTAAAAACCAAATTTTCCTTTCTCGTTAATTAGAGCTTTTGTTAACGCTTTCAATACGCAAATTTATGTTTGACATTCTGTAACAAACCTCTCGTGTGGGCGGTGCTTAAGTGTAGAGCGATCTAGAGAAACCCACAAAAAGAGTAATCTGGATACAGTTATTTGTATAGATTTGTCTAGTTGTATAGTAATGTCTGTCTTTGTACTGACTATAAATTACTTTTAGTAAGTTAAGTTTTTTTAGCAGGATTGCCAACAGCCAACTGCACTTGGCTCAAGCTCTCACTCAGCCCAAATAAGTAACAAGCCAACACAAAGTAAATAGTACAGCCACAAATCTGCTAATATGATTTATTTCTCTACTTGGATGTTTGGTTTTTGAAATACACAGTCAAGACATGCTTGCATTTATTACTATAATTAGTAATAGCAATATCACAACAGCAGAGAACTTTGCTTTTTAAAGCATTTCTATTAAGCAAAAACAGAATAAAACGTAACAGGAGCACCCTAGAGCGTCATCATGGTGATCCTTCTCAGCTGGACACATCACCCTCAGGTAAGTTAATGTAACTGAGATAATCAATAAAAGTTAGATTTCTGTACAGTATGCAGTATTTATGTATTTATTTGGCTCTTTCATTACGCATTGACTTGGTAATTCTAATCTCTTTTTTTAGATTAACTGCAATTTATCTTGTGTATTGGATGTCATGTTCCTGGTTAAGAAACAGATTATACCCTTATGGTTACAATACATACAATAAAACATGTAATTAATGGGTTAGTAAAGGCACTACTGTACAGGTAAAAAAACAAATTTTAATGATTATCTGAATTACATTAATTTACCTGAGGGTGACAGGAGTACAGCTGAGGAGGATGATGATGAAGATGATGCCTTTGAGAGCTCATTTCGAAGGAATATTTGTGAGACTACCCAAAACTCAAATATTAATTTCTAACTGAAATTCTAATTAAATAAAGAAATTTACAATCACTTCACTGAACAAACATGACAACTATACTGATAACCGCATCCAGATCGCTCTCTACAATCGTCTTTACTGAAGTTTAGTTCCAGGTCAGAGTGCTGTCCATCAAAATCTCACTAGCCAATAAGAGTAAAGCTTAAGAGTAAAGCTAAAAGTAAAGCTTAAGAGTAAAGCTAAAAGTAAAGCTTAAGAGTAAAGCTAAAGAGTAAAGTTAAACTCTGCCCGCATGTGAGGTTTGTGCCAGAATGGCGAATGCAATTTTTTTGTTAAGTGTATCTTTTTTCACATTATTTTTGTTAATTTCTTCAAAGTTTGCATTGATTTTTAATGCCATATTTCACTGCCCTGCAGCTCGCATTTCTAAAAACAAAAATGCGCTATTCTATTCTTTTTTTAACCTTATGCAATATCTTACTATAGAAAATTTGTAAAATTGGAAACGAGTGAAAAAATGCCATTTTATATATTTTATCACTACAATGTGTAAAATAAAACCTTAGCATTCACCAAATCCATGTTTATCCTTACCTTTTGTACATCATCAGAGAGGAAGAACATCATTGGCTATTCTGACTGACACATGATGAGGAATGGGTTGATTCCCTAGCAATGCTGTTAAATATCCCCACTTTCATTGGGAAGAGTGGATCAGCACATGGCACCTTCACCTTATTAGATGACTTCACTTTTGGATCGAGTAGTTCACCTCTCTCTACCATTTTAATGTGTTTTTTGACATGTGGCCTGAGCAGCAATCCTCTTTCTGGCACGCTGATATTCTCAATCCACCAATCCTTGCAAACTTTAAGAATGAGCTGTCACAAAATCTTTGTCACAGGCAGAAAAATGATGAAACAGCCAATACAGGCTAGAGAGTGTCTGTGTTTAATTCCCATCTCGGAACGCATTATGCAGTATATGCAACCCACATAAACCAATGCTGATTGGTGATTTTTTCTACATCACTCTGCACTTGCTTCTGCAGTATTTCAAATACTTTCCAATAATGTTCCGTCCATGCATTGAGATTTGGACAAGATTCTTGATTTCGATCTCTGAAATCATGTTACTAATTTTCTTAGCGTTGCTCTGAGCTAATGATGTATTTAGTCTTCATCTCAGACCTGTCCCATAGCCTGGCATGTCTAACTGTTTAGTGTATATATTGATTCAGGCTTTCATCAAATAACCTAACATAGACTCTTTGCTTTAATACACTGGCCAAAGTCAAGTTTGGCCAGTGGTTGGTAACCAAACCCATTGATTTCCACTGTATGGAAACAAAACTACTGATACATTTTTCGAAATATAATGTTAATTAATAGAATAGACAGATTTTATGGCTTGTGAAATTCATACATGCATTTCTCAGACTGGCTGATCAGCCCTCTAGCTAGTAGTTTTAATAGTAAAATTACCTGCATGAGCCTGGTAAAGTATTTCACAGCAATGTCAAACATGAATAAAATTGAGGCTGCAGCAAACAGTAAAATATCCGTTTTAATAATATAATGTTTGATGTTCTCTGACCTTTTCCACCAATTTCATGGCTGCTGCTCTCTTCTTCATCACGACGGCCACTCGCTGAGACATGATGCGCAAGAACTGAGGCACGCTCCAGTGACATGCCTGATTCGTGGTTGCCCAAACCACAGCCAACCTCACGCTGGTGGGCCAGCTTCCTCTTAATGACCGTCATCTCCTTCTTTAAGGCTTTGGCTCGTCGAGACTGGCCAATGCTGTGCTTCCCTGACATGACCTCATCATAACGTGCCTGAAGGATCTGCAGCTGCTCCTCCAAAGTCAAATGTCGCCGGTTGTCTGGCAGGAGATCTGTGAGGGGAACAGATAACTTATTGGCACTTAACACCACTGGGGTAACACAACAGGGCCTCAGACTCAAAAAAAAAGTCTAATGAAGCTTGAAAAATGCAGACAGTCAAACTCAGGAATTAGTTGTTTCTATACAAGGTTTCGCTGTTAGCAAAATTTGCAACTTGAAATGTATAAATATTTTAATATTTTTAAAGAAATAATTTAAGATTTAAAATGCCAGATTTGTGAGATGTGGTTAAAATTATACAAATAAACAGCAGAACTAAATACTAAAGAACTAAAGTTTTTAAAGTTGATACCAAATGTCGATAGATGGTATCAAATGACTAACTTACATGTCCCATAAACTAAAAAAAACATTAATATAGTTGTTTGTGGTTCAGACAAATACAGTATAGACTAAAGACTAAAGACCAAGCATATACCTAATTCACCGCTTTAAGGGATCGTTTATACACCCCCCCCCCAAGCTACCTGCCACATAATGATGTATATGTACACATCGCACATAAATATGTGACAAATAGGTACTGTTCCAGATGCTGCCAGGATTGTGTTTTGTTGGAGTTTTGTTGTTTGAACACAAAATCACTGAGACATTTCTGAAAATATCTTATTTTGTGTTCCACAACAGGAAACAAGTCATAGGTTTAGATTGTGCCAGGATTGTGCCTATGATTATGAATTACAGGTAATAAAGTTGTGATATATATTTAGTTTCTTGGACAAACCTACATTTTGTTTTATACAACCTACATATATTGTCAGGAGCTGCAGGGATTAATTTTTTTTTTTTTTTTCGACTGTCAAATTGTATTTCATGAATCACCAAGCACCAACCTAATTTTCGGTTCTGATTAAGATGACCAGAACTGAAAACATTTCTCACATACTGCAACTCTCAAATATTATGTACAATTGACTTCTACAAATATAATTTTTGTTTAGTTTTCATGTCTCCAGAGATGACAGACCCACTTATGGTCCAGCCAGAATTGTCTCTTTAATATGCGTTACCAAACATAGTATAGTAAGTATAGTAAGGTTTTTAACCTCCCCCCATCCTCACAATGATAACTCTTCATTACTTCTGTCCCTTTAGCAACCTGTCAAAATTATGCTTTAAAGTGGCATGAAAGTACAGCAATCATACAAAGTGTCTTAAAGGGATTGTTCACTCAAATATGTAAATTCTTTCATTATTTACTCACCCTCATGTTATTCCAAATCTGTATGACTTTTTGTGCTTCTGAGAAACACAAAGAAGATATTTTGATATGTTGATCACCAAACAACAGTCGCATCCAACAAGTTTTGTTGTTTGAACACAAAATCACTGAGACATTTCTGAAAATATCTTATTTTGTGTTTCACAACAGGAAACAAGTCATAGGTTTAGAATGACATAAGGGTGATTAAAAGAAGGAAAAATTTCAATTTTTTGGGTGAACTATCCCTTTAAGATGAAAAAGAACAACTTAAAAAACATCTCAAAGAAACTCAACTCACCATCTTCAGAAGCTGCTGCAGGTCTCTCTCTCTCTCTGCCACGCTCCCTCTCGCGCTCATGTGGTGTCTCTGGCTCTCTGGGCAGATGCATGCCCATCTCGTAATCATAACCGATTCTCTCTGCCTGTCTGCGGGCTTGCCGTAAAACAGCACTACCCACTTCCCGTAATCGTAGTGCAGCACGGTAGAAGACAGTGTCTTTGGCATTGTATTTCAGACAGTTGTTGACAATTAACAAAAAGTCACTCTCGAAAGCTTCAAAGCTGAGATATCGATGTGACTCTAAACATTTCCACATCGTCTGAAAGTCCATTGGTCGCTCAATGTGGTCCAGGTAGTCAGGGACCTGGAGAAATGCAAGAAAACACAGAAACACCAAGCAGTGACTGGATCAATAAAGCAGGATTTTTGTAGCTGGTAATGCATCTAGAGGTCTGCACGGTTTATCTTGCCTGCGGTTACATTACATCCACCTCTCCTAACAGATAATGACTTTCAACACATCTGCCCCTTTAGGTCTTATTCTCACAAACCACTTTCACCCACAATTTAGGTCTTATTCTCACAAACCACTGCGTTTTATTTTTTAACTTAATTTCATGTTCGGTTATGCATTAAACCAATTCTAACTAATGGAACCTTGAAAGGCGTTACCAAGTACTTTACAATAACAAGAAATGCAATACTTATTTATATAACTAACCATGTGGATAATGCAGAGTGATAAGAAGTAAAAGATATTTTATGTAATTTCATTAATTTCTCTTTTGTTTGGAACTTGGAAACAAACTGAGAGGTAAAATTGTAAAAAAAAAAAAAAAACGAGAAAACAGATAATTCCAATTAAAAATTTTGATTTAATACACAATGTTAGAAAACAATATATACACGTTACCACACAAAGTTAAAACTGTTGCATGCTTACAGTAAACTATGATTTGTGCTGTGCAAAAACAACACTCCTAAATATCAATGTTTGCCTTCTCCCTATTCAATGTTTCTTTGTCACTCGTATGTGTAAATAACGCAGAGCAGTCCTGCTAAGTAATAGCCATGCAAATACATTTACAGCAAAATATTGATGTGCGCAAAATATTGCATCATACAATGTAACTATAATGTTAGAGGAAGTGTTATGCGAGTGTGTTTGTACCTCACTTAAAGGTACAGGCTCTGTGAAGAAGTTACTGGAGTCTCTCTCCTGCAGCTGTTCCAGAGTGCTGCGCAACAAAACCAGGAATGGGGTCAACTGCACCTCCAGAACCATCTCCTGAACCTTTAACTGAACACACAGTACATATCCGTCAAAATAATACCGCATGTATGAAGAAAATTCACACAACAAATACTAATTAGGGGTCTTCCTGCTCTGCAGTACATCCTCATGTCCCCAATGTATATATGTATTAAAATGGTGTATAATAAATTACAGACATTTTAATTAACTTTTTTTAATTCAGAAATACATGAGCTTTGTAATGACAAAATATTATACGTTTAAGCAGATGTTTAACATCTAGAGGCTACAATGCAACACTAACATATGAATTATTAAACTTTAATTGCTAAAGTAAAGTATTTACAAAGAAATATATTAGGAAATATTACAAGTATTTCTTATTGTTTCTTTTTTAAATAACAATGTTTATGTCATGGAAATGCTTCCACAAACTACAGCACAAGCACATTTGTGAAAAATAAGTTCAAATGTACTGCGTAATAGGAGGGCCCATCTTTTGGTTTTACTCTTTAGTTTTAGTCTTACTGTCTCTCTCTTGAGTTTCTCTCTCTTGCGGATCAGCTCCACCAGCAGTCGCGCTCTCTCCAGGTCATGACGGAGTCTCTGCCATGCTTTCAGCTGCTCCTTCAACATTGAGTGTTTCTCTTTACTGTCCCTCTGTGAACAAACACTCACTGTCAACACAGAAAATGATCCTTTACAGTTCTCCCAAAGAATCAACATTTTAAAGCACTGACTGCGTTCATTGCAGGCAGCGGCTCAGCGTTGCGCTGAGACTGCAGGTGCGTCTGAAGGCGTCGCAGCAGGGGAACGCCGTTGCGGCTTTGTCTCTTCAGCGTCCAGTAGCTGTGGAGTCTCTGCATGAACTGACTCTTTCTCTGCACCGTCAGGTTACTCGTTATCTTACTTAACCTGAACCAGAAGATGACCAAGTTACTCCAATCTATCCAATCAAACTCATAATCACTCAAAATATTCACACTACAGCATGCAGTGATGCTTAATGCCAGTTTGGTTCATTTGTATTGTTTGAAAATGGTTTTCCAAACCACTCAAAAAGGTGGTCTGGCTTAGGATATTTACAGCATAGATGGCGATATAAAAATTGAAACACTGTAAACATCAAAGTTCAGCTAGTTTCATGATCCCTTTTTATCTCGTGCCATCGCAAACCATATAACTATGTTAGCAGTGTTTTAGTTTTAATCCATAGGTCATATTTCACAGCCATGTACTGCAAAAAATATGTGGTATTTATACAGCATGGTAATATTTGTTGTACTATATTTAACCATAATGCAGTAATAATTACTGTACTACAATGTTACTAATTTGTAAGAATCCCCACTGAGAATAATTGGAATTATTCCTAAACATTTTACCAATATGTTAAATTTTAAAAAGTAAAATACACAGTAGCATAACATTAACAATGACAAACAATTAAAAACACTACTTAAAAATACCTTATTTATTTAAATACCTTTAATAGATACACTAATTTAAAAAAAAAACTGGCAAAAAAAGCATGGTCTTGTCTAAAGATGTAGTAAAAAAAAATCTCCCTTTCATACTTGTGTGGTGGTATACATGGCACTGACACCACTGGTGCGGCTGCCCTCCTCTCAGCCAGAATCTTCCTGGCTCTTTTCATCTTCAGCCGCGATTTAGCTTTTGCTCTCTTAGCCCGCTCCGAGCTCCACCCCTTTCCTTCCTCCTCACCGCCTGCCATGTCATCCTCATCCTCTGCCTCCCCCTCACTGTGGGAGGAGCCAACACTAGCCCCTCCCACTCCTCCCAGCGGGCGAGTGGAACCTGGCGGAGTGTGAATGTCGCAGTAGGCAGTTTTGCGTACGCTGAATGAAGTTCCATTTGCGCCTGTTTCTCGCACTGGCTCCATTTTCATGTAGAGGCTGGCCTGCTGGGCACAGGTGACGTGGAAGGCAGTGTAGCAGTTAGCTTTGTGGCACTGGATGCAGGCACCAGAGCCACGCTGTTTACAGATGTAGCAAGTCAGCTTCCAGCGGGCAGGCGGGATGTGTTCAATGCTATCGATGGGCTCAAGGAAGACTGTATTGGCAAAACACACCTGTAGAGAATGAGTGTATAGGTTATGAAAGGAAATAAGCTAAACATTACAAAATAAAGTGTTCATGTTATTCTTGACTTTGTCCTAACTAGCCATGCATACAACTGGGATGGGAATCACAAGAAATTTATCTTACTGGTTTCAGTATTTTGTTAAAGCTGTGAAACATAAAATTGCAGGGTACTTGCAATTGAATTATTAATTTTTTTGAGTTGTTTTCTTGAAGCTGTTTTAAATTTAAACTTGTCATCGACATTAAGAACAAGCTACAAATGCTGCACCATCTACAGTAACTGGACATGTAATATAGTAGCCAGATCTACTTCGATCTGTTTATAGACAGACATTTTTTGTGAAATTGGTCCAGACGCTTCAAATTATAAATCATACTTATAAACTTAACATGAAACACAGGGTGGTAAGGAGATCATGTTGAACATTGATCCTACCTATAAACTAAACAACTAAACAAAAAATGCTAATATGTTTTGCTAACATGTTTTTTCTATATGGATTTTAAGATTGAAGTAAGATTAAGAAGTTTTGTGTCAGGTAGCCCGGCCCACTGTGAAATATCATTAATCCAAAACAAAATTACAGCTAACTGGAACATACTGATGTTGAATATACAGCTGTGGAAAATAATTTTAAAGAATTAGGATTTATTGGTTGTTGTTTCAACATACAATGCATGGTTAGGCCTAGGGTTGGGTATCATTTAAATTTGATCAATTCCGATTATGTTTATTGATTTAGATTCTTAACAATTCCCAGTTTTGATTGCAATGTGACAGAAAATATGATGTCAAACATATAAAACCGTATCGTCATTTAGCCTACGTATTGACTGGTTTGCGAAAAATAATATGAGTAGCGTATTGGCAAGTAAATAAGGTTTCATATTAAAATATGATTTCATGTAGTCCCTTAGAAAATATAACCAGTTTTATTTTGGTAAAGGATTGCCATGTATTTGTGGCAATATAGTGTGTGCTTGTGATTTATTTATTGCTGACATTATGGCTGATCTTGTCAATTACTTGACAACTTAAAAATCACGTAATGAGAAAGTCAGCACTTATTTGACACCAAAATATCATATTGGCCTGTATTATCAGAAACACTTTCCACTGCCCATCCAGACTGGCATTTATATCACTGGCAGACTGTAGATTGTGTCTTTACAGATGATGTGATAAAAGAAAGTTTCTTTTCTTTCTATCTTTCTGAAAATGCACATGCAGGAATCGATAAGGGGAATTAAAATTTTAAGAATCTGATTCCTGATCTTAAGTATTTGATTAAAGAATTGAAATCAGTTTCTGATTCTCAACCATAATAAGGCCATAGTGTAAGAAAAATATCCAGGCTTAAATACTCTGTGCTGTACCTGACACTCCTATCAAACATACATTTCCACACTCACCTCCGGGATCCAGAGGGCACATACTACATGTGCCCAGCGGGCGTCGTCGGTCTGTTTGAAAGCCCCACCCTTGTTTGGACACAGGGCACAGTCCACAGCTCTGGAAGGTGACTGCAGGCAACGGCGACACAGCCACTGTCCCTCTGGAATGTAGGGAACACCATAACACTCCTGATGCACGGCCAGGTTACACATGTCACAGAACAGAATGACGTTACTGTTCTGACACTCGCCGTCATTACAGATACAGCACACGGCATCCTCATCGATCAGAGAGCTGGGGTCACCCTTCAGGAGCCAGAGAGCGGGAAGAATGTGTGTTAGTTTCATCAGTCACATGTCTGTGGGTCTAACACAACGCAAATGCCAACAGCTACACCTGCTTATATGTGGTGTTTACTAGTATCTGGTCAGTCATAATCATTGACAATAAGAAACAGTGTTTTGAGTGGTTGCTGAGACATTTCACTGTTTATGTGCACCCACATAATGCAATTAAAATGAGATTTGGGCAATACAGAGAATAGACTTTTACCTCATATAAACACAATGGTTTGCTCAAAACAATGTGATTACGTTTAAACTCGAAGCAAGCATAATCATAATAAAATGTGCCATATGCAATTTTAATTGCAATATTAAAGTGTTTAACGTACAACAGACATTAAACAACTTAAATGCATCTATTAAACTCTGACCAAAATGCGCTTGTGATAATGTAACACTGTAAAGTTTCCCTCCGAATCGCCGAACTCTGTTAACAACTCATGCCATCAGTCTCTGCTCTTTACCTTCATCCAGAGAAGGTGTGAAAAACGTGATTGCAGGGCAGCTAACACAATACACAGGCACGGCCATCATATTTCCATGTTAATTACAGCATTTAATATACATTCAAACAATGGTGAGCACTGAGCTATATTTACGCTAACAGTAAAAAATTAACCACAATTCTTAGAAATAATCAGAATAATGAAAATTGCACGTAAACGGGAATAAAATTGTTTGCTTGTGTCATATAAACATCTTACCGCAACTAAGTCCCTATCTCTGATGTTGCAATAATCACATTACTGCCACACATGTAAACATACTGACTGTTATGTAGTCAGTAAAAAGTGCTGGTTAGTAGATGGTTGTGCACTGGACCAAGTCAAAAATGCCTACCCTTAAGTATCTAAACTTCTGGCCTCTAGTTACGACATAATTTTTTACTTGTTTTAAAAGACTGATCACTTAAAAAAGTAATATCACACCTCTCATTTGACAAGGCACAAATTGAGGAATGTTTTATGAGATGAATACAAAGTTTAATAAGGGCTTTGTTCAAATCATTAATTCTCATAATGAGAATGAGTAAAAGTGACGTTTGTCTTAGCAAACATCCGACTGACTGGAGCAAACCTCACCTTGTTGTGACTTTCAAAGTAAGACTCCTTCTCTAGTCGATCCATTAGATACTCAAACACTTCTTGAGGGATGGGGGCTACCCCATCAGCTCGACGCTTGTCATTCATGATGTCCAGCCAGATGTAATCTTCCTCATCGATATCATACTCCACCTCCTCATCCAGCTCCTCTGCCGATTTATCAATGTACCTGAGATGAGAAATAAACCAGTGAATTTAACTGATTTTACCACTAATTTTAACCCCTAGAGACAAATGGGCTGATAAAAAGTGGGTGTTTCAAGAATAATGGCGGGGATGCTTCCCTCCTCACACACCACTGGCACCTGTTCACTGGGAAAGATATGAAAAAATGTTAATGGTAGGGATGGTCCAATCAGGATTTTTGCAGTCGATACTGACAATCGATTTATTCTCATCATGATCAGCTGATACAGATCCTAACCATCAAGCTTTACATACAGCAAATTATATGTAAGGTCTCTGATGACTGTCAACCTTTTCCAGATAAAGTAATCCCACAGATGTTGCCTTGGTTAAATTGTGTACAGTAGGGGTTAGTAGTGATTAAAAGAAACAATGAATTTAATATGTTTTTAAAAACCTTATTACAGCTAAGGCTTGACACGATCACATGTCCTTGTTTTATACGTCATCAAATTGCAATTGTTTTTTGAAATCTGCCAAATTTAGTGTGTACTGATTGAGTCAGCAGAATGTGTTTATCGTCCCATGCCGATCTGATCTGTGTATGACCGATCAAAGCATCATAGCATTAATGGTTGTTGTGAATATGCTTTGGACATTCAAAAGATGCCTATGACAATCACTTGTATAATCTGACAGTGGCAATTAAAATGCCCTGAACACAGGAACACAGATTAAAGGTAGTTTTGAGCAATTTTGAGCAAACAATAGCAAGCTATCTTTAAAAACATAAGATCCCAACCTCCCATCAGTGTGCTCTACAAAGCCACACCTCCTCTAAAACATGAATACATACACAGTTTGACAGGCAAGAAGATGTAGCATCTGGCCTGACCAAAATGTTACCAGCTGGATTGTTAAATACATAAAGGAGACAGGAACCAGATTGGGGGCTTTGATCGACCTATTGGTGACAATGGCTCTGTAGCTCCACATACCCCATGCTAGAGGTGTAACAAGACATTGACGAATGTAACGAATACTAACGATATGATGCATCAAATGATACATAAAATGTACCTATTTTCATTTTTTCACTATACTGTCTGCCTGTGTGTCAGATTGCAATGCAACAAAGCAGTGGCAGCAGCAAATGACAGACAGAAATTTCGTGCCTGCTGTTTGACTCAAATCGTGGGAATGGATACTTAGTGTTTGGGAAAATAGATGGGCAGACAAAGAAAACCCATGTAAATTATAAACATTGCCAGTGCCAGCTAAAATACTCATGAAATACAACAAACAGTGCATTTAAAAAGAAAACATGGAATTGAAGTAAGCACTTTGGCTGGCAAAATACAGTCACTTACACCTCATGTGCCCATTATACATCAGGAAAAACACATCAGGAAGGACTTTTGTCTCATTTCAGCAACCAAAAGAACTACCCAAAGCGTATGTATATCTCCTTGTTGTATATGGTTCCTCCTGTTAGTCAACCTCACCTGTAACCTTGTGAATATGTGATTTGACTTGTATTTTTTTGCATTCATATTTTTGTACAAATTATAGGTTAACATGCTTAAAACTCAGTTAAACCCCCAATTTTTACTGTTCTAGTTGATCACTGTACCACTTGAGTGCTGCCCCGTTGTAACTTTTTGAGCAATCGGCACCAGGGTGGCGTAAAGGGCAAGTGATCCTGGGTGCCTACAGTCTAGTGCTTAAAAGAGAGATTTTACCTCCAGCCACTTCCAGGGAACAATTTGAGAGCACCACTGCTCGACCCAAGCATCAAAAAGGAGTCACTGGAGGAATGCAACAACCAGAAACCTGTACCATGGCTCAAGGGAAACCTAAATTTTTACCTGGCCATCACCTTGGAACACAAGTTAAAGTTACAAGCACTTGTCGACACTGAAGCTAACCTCATACTAACATCATCTCAGTTGTTCAGATTAGTGGACAAAGCTTAAGGGCAGAACCTGACTCTCAAACCACAAAGGTGCGTGCTAAATGTGCAGATATACAGCCAGATCGAGATTCAACTGAAACAAATAGCTCCCATACACTCTATGAGTTTGATACATTCTATGTATACATCTCCTCACTGACAAAAACTTTCTGGACCATTTTGAGCTCCTAATAGACTTTAAACAGTTGGGCTCTAAGTGTGATAACCACTACCATTTCAGTTAACCAACCCAACTGAAATTCACACTGCCAGGTCAATGACAACCCCTCAGCCAGTCACAAAACAGTCTCAAGGCACCCTTTTGCACTTTGCAACCGGCCAAAGACCCAGATGGCCACTGCCCTCAAATCAGGGAAGGTATACAACTAAAGGACATGGCAGTAATGGAAACCATCCTGGCACTATGGGCATTCTTTTGGCATCAAGGCTCATTTGGACACTATTAACAAGGTGGTGTGGGCTCCACCAACTCCACAACACTCCAAGGGCCCCATCAACCACAAGAACCTCAGATCAGGCCAAACCATATAAGAAGTCTGCACCCTGGTAAATGAACTTGAAACTGTAGTACTTGCCTAAACCAAAGGGGTTACTGTCCAGATTAACATGCAATATGGTCAAACATTATCTAGCCTTCTTCCAACCATCAGTGGAATGTGTGGTGCTTTCACTGCACCCTTCAGGATGATCTCCATAATCTGTCATTCCAGGGTTCAGATATCATTTATGTAGAACAGAACCAACAGAACACCATCTTTCAGTGTACACTGTGCAACCAAGCCAGTTCTGAGACAGGTAACACTCAGGACTTGCAACATTACTCTGGATTTGAGGGACAAATCTAGCAAATCCTAAAAGATGCACACACCAAAATGCTCCCCCCACATTTATCAGGGAGTACACAATTCTCTCTGACTCACATGAACCAATACAAGATATCATTGATTCCATGCTGAAAAAAGGTGTCATCCATCCCTACAACAGCATCCCTAACCCTAACCTAACCCTTCCATCCCTACAACCCTAACCCTAGGCCTGTCCTGAAACCAAATGGCAAGTGAAGACCAACGATCGACTACAAGAGACTGAACCAACAGTTGCCACTGTCACAATGGCCTATGACCCAGCTGGAAAAGGGAGATTCCCAGGATAATAGGGGCCATCATCTCCTCTTCTCTTGATATAGCCTCGGCTTTTTGGACCATTCTGGTACACCCAGAAGATCAGCACAAGCTGGCCTTCACCTTTAAAAACCGACAGTACACCTTCATGCAGTGCCCATTTGGATACGCCAACTTGCCATCCAAGTTCAACATCTTCCTAAACAAGGCACGCCCAGATGCCAGACTCAGGGGCAATCTCATCTACGTAAATGGCATCATCATGAAAAGCACCAGAGTGGACAATCATTTTAAAGAGACCATGTCCTAAACTAGCAAACCATGGCCGGTGCCAGATTAGCTTTTCACGAGGGACAGTGGTGCAGAAACAAGGTCAATTATGTGGGCCTACTCATAGGACCCCTGGGCACTGAACAACAATCTAGCCGTACCCCTGCTTTCCAGAGCATTAAGCCACCTATACCAATGGTATGACCAGGACAAGACATACTCTGACTGTGATAAAGTCCTGCTCTGCACTATGTGGGCCAAATACATCGAAGCACAAAAGGCAACAACATCAAGACACAATATGCCCAGAATCATTGATCTGCACTGGGCAATGGGTTGGCTGCATGCCAAACCTGCCCAGATAACACATCCACCACAACGATATGGTTCACAGATACTGCAACCCACCTGTCACTGGTATTTCGAAGATTCCAACTGCCTATACTGACGGATGCTTCTACAATCATAAAGGTACCCTCCGGCATGGGCAGGTGTGGGTAAATGACACACCTTGCCCTGCACAACACTTCAGACAGATCATGTCCGCTCAGAGAACTCATTTGTACACACTCTAATAATGCAATGCTTTCTCGTGTCACCTCCCTGACTGGAAACAGAATGCTTTTAAAACAGCAAACAATAAGCCAGTCAAGTACCAACATCTGTTCAAATCATGCGACAAGCATGCTGATGCACTATATGGTGACCCATGGTCACCTCCAAACCCACCTATCCAACCCTCGCAAAATTGCTAGCCTGACGTCTTGGGCTATTGTGTCAGGCTACCAAAATGCGCGCTTGCATTCAACTTTCACTTTCAATTCGTGATCACGCTGTGAACTGTGTATCGGTAATGCTCGTCCTGTCAGTCATTACTCTCCTCATGTGACAAGTGAAATCTCCTGCACTGCATGTCATGGACAACATCCTCTGGCATGTCCCTGATAACCTCATGACACCAAAGCCTGTGGTCCTTCAGTGCCAAAGGGGGGTCATGCCGGGTCTGCCGACACAATGATATCAAAGCCACCTACGAAACAATAAAACAATTTGCATTCTGGCCCAGCATGCAGCAGGGCATGGCAGAATACATCAGGGGATGTTTGGTTTGCTCCCAGTCCCAGCCAAACCCAAGTCATTTTCCTGTGGTCGGCACCTTCCCAGATCAGCGAGGGGCAACAAACATTTCCTCACAGTTGTGTGCCAGTTTACCAAGTGGGGAAAGTGCCTCCCAGTGCCCAATTACATGGCCCAAACTACTGCATATTTGTTAATTAACCACTTCTGCTTTAGACTGCCACTGAGTTACCTTAGACATGGGCACACACTTCGTGGCTGAGATTATGCAAGAGGTCTGAAAACTCCTGAGCATACAAGCCTGACTCCACATCAGCCATCACCCAATCTCGTCCAGGCAGGGTAAGCAAACCAACCGGACAATGGTCAGTATGTTGAGAAAGTACGTGTCTGTGCATCAAAAGGGCTGGGATGTAAAACTCCCTATGGTGTTCATGGCCATGAGAACAACCCCAAATCACTCAACTGGTGTGTCTCCTTTTAAGATAATGACCAGACGACAAACAACACTATTGCTACAACTGTTATACCAACCTGGAAACTCCAACCTTGTCACCACTTATACCACTTACCAGTACCTCAATGAATTTCACTGACACCTCAGATAAACTTCTGTGTTGTGCAGCAACAGCTTCAGAAAAGTGCTAAGGGCCAAAAAGCATACTATGACCGGAAGGCTTTATGAGAAGAACTTGATGTGGGTCTGGTATTACAGTTTCACTTAGCTGCCTCCATCAACCACCCATCGGTTGTCTAAGAAGTTCTTGCATCACACTCTTGTTACTATAATCCAAGTAAGAAACGTAAACACATGGGATCAGATCATGTCTAATAAGCCAATCACAACAGATAAGCCAATCCGACAATGAATCAAGGGTGGTCCAACTGCAGTGCACACAGCCCTTGGGTGGGACCTACAGGGGGTGAAGGAGAGCACACCAAGCCACAACCTCACTTCCAGTGCATTAGTACATTTATTGAGAAGTTATGGCAACTTGATATTCTACCTTATCGGAATAAAAAACTGGTAATTCAATCCAAAGAAGCAATTAAACTCCTCAAATACAAAACTCTATGATAGATTATGGTGGAAGGAGTTCAACAGTATGCCACCCCCTCCTGCGTACCCCTGGTACTTCGAAACTCATAAGCACAATTCAATCCGCCATGCCTAGTCCGAGAAGTACAAAAAGAAAACTTAAGAGAGACCCAGGGAAAGCTGCTGTCTACTCTGGAAAGACTAATAAGGTCATTACGGCAGGCTTAATTACTAAGCTCCAACTTAAAGAAGTTAAGAAGTAAAATGGCTCATTCCTGTATCAAGGTCTGTGCGGATATTGCGAAATGTTTAATCATGTCCAACTGTTACCTGAGGACAGACCTCTTCTCCACTTCATTTGGCGAGATTTGCATTATGAGAACTGTCCAGACATCTATAAATGGCAAGCCCATGTTTCCATTTTTGCCAGTTACCCACGTTCTCTGAAAGCAGTGCAGTTTTTATGTGCATTTTAATAAAATTATTAAAAACTAAGTAAAAAAATTTATGAAATACAAATCAAATTTGTCCCTATGTGTGAGAATGTGCAAACATTTAAAAGAAACAATACCGGTAGGAAAAGGGTTGACCTACAAATAAGTATCCATTTAATATGTATCAGACTTAAATTTTTAATTTAAAAAACGATTTAAATTTTTGTCATGCTTTATTTTTCTATCACTAAAATATAATAACGACAGGTGTTTTATATACAAGAGCCTTTAAGGCAAAAACACTTACAATTTTGCTCATGCCCTGCTGACAACATAGTTAGGAAGTGTTTTTTATTTTTGACAGAACTCTACCTGTAGTAAGATGAAGGCCGAGGGGGGGCATCTGGTCTTTCCTGGTCCAGCTCTCGAAAGACGACTTCAGGCAGCTTCACAGCTGGTCCAGGTATGTTCATGTGATGGTGTGAACTGCTGTCCTTTTTTTTCTCTTTGCTCTTGTGCTTTCCTGTTTTCTGAGACCCCTTCTCCCCAATGGTTGCAGAACTGTCCAATCTGTCCTTCCCAATTCCCCCACCCTCACCTCCACCACCGTTACATGCAGCCAAGCCCTCTATTCCTGAGGACAGAGGATCTTCTGCCCCGCTGTCCTCCTCTGAAAGCACATCCAGATTCTCAAAGATGCTAATGCGGTGAACACGCCCCCGGATCTCCAGTTCCACCGTCCGCTGAGCTTCGGCATAGGTCATTGTCTCTCTTAGAGGTGAGTGAGAGTGTTCAGAGTGCTCAGCTGGGCTGCCTGGTGTAGTCCCTTGCCCAGTCATCCCAGAACCGGTACTAGAATCAGGACCATCCCCTGATCCTGCCAAGGAGACGCGTGGCGGTCGACCCTTCCTCTTCCTCTGAGGGGTGGCCTGGGCAGGGGGTGGGTTGTCGTGATCATAATGGTAGAGATGATATTCAATGCCACTGTAGCTTTTGTAGACTTTACGGCAACTTTCCACTGGGCACTCATACGGGGGTTTGGTAGCCCGCAGGTTGTGGCAAAATGTTTTAACATCAAAGTCCAGTCCCATTTTGTCAATGGACACTGCAGCGACAGGAAGAGGCCCAGTTTACATCTATGAGGATGACAAAAAATAAGGAACAATCACTTCATAACGGACAAAGGACAAGCTGACAACCATTTGTATTGCTCCACTGTTTGCTATATAAGCTGTTAAGAAAAGTTACAATGTTAAGCTCTAACATTGTAACTTTTTGTTAGAGCAAAACACAATTCACAATTGTGCTATTGTATTGAATATAAGGACAGCTGTGCACAACTGTGAGTGCACTATTACTTAAATACCAACAGCGGAAAAAAAGAAAGGTCAAACAGCAAATTAAACCAGCTGAAATTTAAAGTGTGGAACTTTTTTTAAAAACACTTCTTCCCCTAGTTTAATATGCAGAGACAAATTTAAGTATGGCACTTGCAGTTTAAATTTCTTGAAAACTGTAAACACTGTGACACTATAAAAATAGTGATTTGTCGTTTTGTTTAAGCAACCTGTACATCGCTAGGCAAAAAACATTGGTTTGACCAATGGTGCGAGTTAGGGGCGGGACTATCTGTTTTGACAAACTTAACTATGAAAAGACACATTCACATTCTCAGGTTCGATGACTATAAGAACCTGGATCACCTTACAAAGCTCTGTTGGTATAGTCGTACAGAATATAAGCAGCGGTATAATATAGTATGTGGTGATAGTCTCAGTAATATCATGGTATTTTAGCATAGACCATGACACTGAATTATTATCATAAAATCATATGCACGGGTACTTGCATGAGACTCCAAAGTCCGTCAAAGTACAGCACTATTATGGTACATGCCAAAACAAAGTGCCATGGTACTTTCTGTTAATGAGTGCTTATAAGCAAACCTAATGATCCTTTATAAATAAAGTACAACGATATTACATAGAATGAGGTTTTGTGTGATCACATGAAAATAACATCACACACACACGGATGCCTAAACAGGTGAAAGTGTCTTTTATGATAAACACTTACTCCTCCAGGGTCCAGGTGAGATAACACAGGAGGCGTCCCACAGAGAGTTTAATTTAGACCTGACGACTTTTATTAGGATCCGAGGAAAAAACGTGAGTTACACTAAAGAATCCTGTGTGAATATCTGCTCATCACACACTTCACGACACAGGAACTGAAAACGAACAAAAGACGCGAGTCCCCATTCGCATCATCACATTCGTCAAAACAACGTTCGTAGGAAAAAACGTTTTTCAAATTATTTGTTTTAAGAAACAATGCTCGTTCTTCACATTCAGCCAATCTTCAACGGCTCTTTATGCGGTTCTGTTAAACTTCTTCCTATGTTTCACGTTTAATATTTCCTGCTTCTCTTTATGGTACACAAAATGACGAATCAGCGATTGCGCGTCACACGATTACTTGTTGCCTTTCTGTTATTATGCATGTACAAAAACAAGAACTGCAGAAGTGATGTTGAACTAATTTTGAATTACTGAGGTGTGTGTATGTAGTATGTATAGTGTTTGTGTAGAATAAAACACCTCGTGATTATTTCGTGTACAGACGTGAACACGAGTGGATTGGATGTGTAAATGCTTTGCAGCAGATATTTGAATGTGTCGCAAGAGTACAGTAAGCAGTAAAGGCCAATAGGGAGCGCAACGGAAGAGTTAAAGCATAGTTGAATCTTTTACATATCATATTAAAAGTATAATCGCTATTAATTTTGCAAATCCTGTAGCATTGTTACTATCAATATAAGAAAGAATTAAACTGAAGTCAGAATTGCCATGGAGGAAATTAAAAGTTAAGGTTACCCACACACAAATGTAATATTTGTACATATATGCCCTATATGAAACCTATTAGAAATTGGAATACACACACACACACACACATAAATATATATATATATATATATATATATATATATATTTTTATATATAGTTCTGGAAAATTATCAGTTTCTCAGGTTTTTCTCTTTATGGGTACGTGTTTGAGTAAGATGAACATGTTTGCTTTATTCTATAAACTACTGACAACATTTCTCCCAAATTCCAAATAAACATTGTCATTTAGAGCATTTATTTGCAGAAAATGGTTTGAAAAAACTCAAATGGTTAAAACAACAAAAATATTTTTTCAAAGAAAACAAATTCATCCTCACAACACAATACTGCTTTGACTTTGGAAGAGTTCAAAAACCAATATTTAGGGGAATAACCCTGGTTTTTAATGAAAGCTTTCATGTGTCTTTGCATGCTCTCCACCAGTCTTTCACATTGCTGTTGGGTGACTTTATGCCACTCCTTGCACAAATATTCAAAAAGCTTGGCTTTGTTTGATGGCTTGTGACCAGTCATCTTTCTCTTAATTACATTCCAGTGGTTTTCAATGGGGTTTAGGTCTGGAGGTTGGGCTGGCCATGACAGGGTCTTGATCTGGTCTTGATCCCCATCCAAACCCTGATTGACCTGGCTGTGTGGAGCATTGTTCTGCTGAAAAAACCAATCCTCAGAGTTGGGGAACATTGTCAGAGCAGAGAGAAGTTTGTATATAGCCTTGTATATGATTCATGCGCCCTTTACAAAGACAAATTTGCCCAATTCCAGTCTTGCTGAACACCCCCAGATAATCAGATTCTCCACAAAACTTCACAGTGGGTGCGAGACACTGTGGCTCGTAGGCCTCTCCAGGTCTCAATCTAACTATTAGATGGCAAGGTGTTGGGCAAAGCTGAAAATTGAACTCGTCAGAGAAGATGACCTTACCCCAGTCCTCTACGGTCCAATCCATATGGTCTTTTGCAAACCTCAACCTGGTTCTTTTTTGCTTCTCAATGATGAAGGGATTTTTCTAGCTTTGCATGACTTTAACTCTGCCTCTAGGAGCCTGTTTTAAACTGTCCCCACTGTGCACTTCACCCCAGCTACCATTTGCCATTTTTGTAGGTCACTTGATGTAATCCTAGAGTTTTTGACTGACATTCGTATAAGCTGGCAGTCATGAATAGATAGTTTGAGAAGAATTTAATAATATGTGCAGAATTAAAACTGATTACAGCAGCCTACAAGGGCAGATTTTTCAGCTCCATCATCTGGAATGGTTATGAACAGGAGGATGGCATGTGATGATTCTCCTGGCGCTGGCATAAACTCTAGTTACCTCGGGATGAGTATCCCGAGGTCGGGGAAGAAGCCAGAGAAAACAACTTAGCGTAGATGCTGTTCACTGTGTTATATGAATGCTTCACTGAAAAAATTTGTTTTTAGTCTAGATTTGAACTGGGAGACTGTGCTTGAACCCCGAACAATGTTGGGAAGGCTATTCCAGAGTTTAGGTGCTGTGTATGAGAATGCTTTACCCCCTTTGGTGGATTTATTGATTCTGGGAACTATTAGAAGTCCAGAGTTTTGGGACCTTAGAGAGCGGGATGGGTTGTAGCGTGACAGGAGCTCAGTTAGGTATGTAGGGGCTAAGCCATGTAGAGCTTTGTAAGTAATCAGCAAAACTTTATACTCTACACGGTACTTGATGGGTAGCCAGTGGAGAGATTTTATAGGGGTTAAAATAGGGGTTATAGGGGTTTAAATAGGGGTTATGTGGTCATATTTTTTTGATTTAGTAAGCACCCTGGCGGCTACGTTTTGAACTAGCTGTAGTCTGTTTAGTGATAAAAGCAACCTAACACTTACTTAAAACTTTTTTAACTCTTTTGGCATGGTCAATAGTTATTATGTAATTCCACTTACTCTTGAGGTTCTACTAGCACTGTTTATGCCATCCAGCTGGTCCTATTGCAAGAGGACAGTGATAGTGACCACAACCGTGTTTTCTATACTTTTCCTTGTTAAATAATATTTGGTTAATCAGTACCTTAATCAGTACCTCATTATGCAGAATGAGATATGCCTGTGTTGGAATTCAACAGACACTGGAATATAATGGCTGCCATAAACATAGATGTAACAAGGTCTCAGGAGGCAGCGAATGAGGATCCATGTGCAGTTTATTAACCAATGACAACTCAGTACGAACAGGCAATGGTCGATAACCGGCCAACAGGAATGGCAAGGGCAAGGCAGAAAGGAGTCCAAAAGGTCAGGGCAGGCAGCAAAGGTACAAACAGTAATCAAAACAGGCACTATTCAAGACAGGCAGCAAGAATCAACAGTAAATCCAGAGCAGCGTCGAAAACACAAAGGGATATCCAAAAAACTGCTCAGAAATGTTCATCAGGGCAAAACAAGAGTTCACAATGAAGCAGAGCATGGGTAAGGTTTAAATAGTCAGATAATGAAGGATAACGAGGAACAGGTGTTAAGCAATCAGCCGGGTATGTGGGATTATGTAGCCCCCCTCCTGCGAGTGGCTCCTGAAGTGAGGATGGATTTGAAGCCGGGGTCTACCTCGGGGACATGGGGCCAGTCTCTCAGTGTGAGCTCAGTGAAATCAGCAGTGAGGGTCCAGGATGTCGTCAGCCGGGACCCAGGATCTCTCCTCTGGACCGTACCCCTCTCAGTCCACCAGGTATTGAGTTGCTGATTTAAAAGAAGTGGTCTCCTAATTTTTTCGGTGTATATATATTAAACGGCCCTTAAACGGGATAGGCCCTATGTACTAAAAGGCCCTTCTCTGGTGCTACAAGCCAAAGCGCTCTTTACATTCACAAAACTCACTTCTGGTTGTAGCTTCAGATTACACCTGCTCCAGTATGGAGCCAACATCTTGCCAAAATGACTACAGATTATCCAGCAATGTGTAGACAGGACGCCGACCACAGGACGTTGACAACAATGTTTAGGGAAGACCCCGGCAAGGACTTCAGACTTCAGCTCATATACATACACAATATTAGCCAACAACTTACTCTGATCTAACCAACATCTTCAAATCTTAAATGATTACAAATACCAGTTTTCCTGCAATGTACATTCTGTTGCATTTCTGTAAAGCACACTTCCTGGTCACCAGAAAAGCTGCCTGTTGTAGTGCCTGGTGTTGAGCAGACCAGACACATTCCAGCTGAAAGCCAGCTAACTTGTATGCTTTGCACTTTTGTGAGAGAACATTACTTTCTGATTTCAGCAGATGGCTGATTTCATGCCAGCTTGGCATTTATGTCCAGGGCTACATATACTGCAGTAATTATGGTACATGTAAAATTATGGAGCCGGTTAAAGGGTCTGCACTTAATAAAGAGGTACTCATAAGAACAGACATAAGAACAGTTTCTTCCCTCAGGCAATCTACCTTATGAACAGTTAAATGTTCCCCCCATTGTGCAATAAAAATATGTGCAGTAACCTTACATTTATTTGTTACCACCTACATCCCAGCATCTCATTCTATTCTATTTCTTTTCTATCATCTGTAGCACAACTGTATATACAATTTATTTATTTTCTTAAAACCTACATTGCCATTTCATTGCAGTTTACATTGTTTACCTGGTTTCAGTTGTGTTGATTGATAGTTCAGGGTTGTTTGAACCGTTTTATTTATACTGCTTGACCAAATTTAAAATGTTAGTTTGTGCTGCTACACTAAAGAGAAGTTGATGCCGATGAGATAATACTTGCATTGCTCTTTACACTAGTAAAGACTAGTTATACTAGGGCTTAATGCAGAGTCACAAACAGAACTGGCATGTCGTGATGAGGGTCGCTCTTTGGATGAGTTCATCACCATGACAACTTGCATCATTACAAATAACAGTTTTATGTACATTGTACATTTTGTTGCATTTCTGTAAAGCAGCTTTAAAACAATATGTTTTGTAAAAGGTTATTGTATTGCAAAAAGGTTATACAAATAAATGTAAACACATACATGTGTGTGTGGATGGATGGGACACACACACACAATATATCGGTCACAAAATATCAGCATTCTTGCAGTTCTGTCAGAAAATGCAAAAAACAAAATAATGCAACCCAAACAGTTGCAAATGTTTTGGTACTCACATGTTTATTTTTTTTTGTTTGCATTGAAACAACACAAAAAAACAGAAGAAAAGTCACATCGGATACAATTACACACACACAAATGTTTATTTTTTGAATCACTCTTCTTCTGCAAACTGCTCCAGGTCATTCAGATTTGAAGGACGCCTTCTCCCAACTGCTGTTTTGATATCTCTTCACAGGTGTTCTATAGGATTCAGATCTGGACTCATTGCTGGTCTCCAGCGCTTTGTTTTTAACCATTTCTAAGTCCTTTTTGAAGTGTATTTTGGGTTATTGTTCAACTGGAAGACCCATGACCTCTGGTAAAGACACAGCTTTCTGACACTGGCCACTATGTTGTGTGCCAAAATTATTTGGTAATCTTCAGATTTCATGATACCATTCAGAAAGTCAAGGCATCCATAGCTAGAAGCAGCAAGCAACCCCAAAACGTCTTTGAACCTCCACCATGTTTGACTGTAGGGACTGTGTTCTTTGAAGGCTTAATTTCTTTTTCTGTAAACAGTGCCATGATGTCCTTTACCAAAAAGCTCTATTTTTGTCTCATCTCTTTTCTCACAAAGTTTTGGCAAACTCCCTTGCTTTTTCATGCGTTTGTGTCAGCAGTGGTGTCCTCCTGGGTCTCCTACACTCAAAAAAGTCGTGTTGGATTTGCAAAATAAAAATATGTCTGATTAAAAAGAATATAACAAGTTTACTTATGTTAAATGATTTATTGTTATTTGGAACTAAATTAGGAAATAATCAAATGAATTAGTTCATTGAGTCAATTAGTTGCATAGAAGTTAGACTGACATTAAAACCATGTTTTATCTACAAATGTATATTGTGTTCATATAACACATTGAAAGCAGTTAAGGTTTACTTGATTTAAATAGATGCATAATGGGTGCTATGATTAAATCATGTTCATTTAACAATTTTTTTTGAGTGTACCATAGTGTCCCTTTTAATTCAGATGGCGACGGATAGTGTGAGCTTCACCCTGTTGTACCCTGTGCCTGCAGATTAGCTTGAATTTGTTTGGAAGTTAATCTGGGTTCTTTATCCACCTTTTGACTTGGAGCCTTGAGATCGTCCATGTTTCCCACAATTTTTTTCTCTCAAATCCACAGACAACTTTTTACACTTCTTTTCTCCAACACAAAGGTTGTCGACTCCTCCATTTTAACTGGTTGCAAGTGTAAATACTATATTGGCCACATCTGTTACTTGCCACAGGTGTGTAAATACAAATTACAGGAGCATCACGTGTTACGGTGGGCAGTAGTGTTTTCCCGGTAGGAAACGGGAACTAAATACCAAAAAGTATTTAATAAATTCACAAAACAAAATACAACACAAACACTGACCGTTTAAATAAAAGGGGGTGACTACAAGTGCAAACAGCAGTGTGATACAAAAATAAACCAAAACAAGAAACACAAGTACATCCAAAAATCCAAAGGGGTAATCCAAAATCCAAAACCAGAAAACATACAAGAATGATACTTCATATAAACAATCCACCACACATCGACAAACACCAACAACCAGAATATACTAACCAGGAACTTAAATACACAAACTAATCAAGGTGCAACAGGTGATTACGATTACCAAACAGGAAGTGAAGACAGTGAAAATCAAAGACAGAGAAATCAAAGACAGAGAAAGCACTTCAAAATAAGAGTCCGGACTCCCAATATAGAATAGGAGTCCAGATTATTTCTTACAATTTTGACAAGGTGCCAGTAACTTTGTCCAGTCCATTTTTTATTTCTATGTGAAATTTTAGCAAGTTTGACTTTTCTTCTCTGTTTGTATGTGTTGTTTCAGTGTAAACAAGAACAATAAGCATGTGAATACCAAAACATTTGCAAATGTAACAATTTTCTGAGAGGTGTTGCATTTTTGGAAAAACTTGCCATTAACATTTTACAACACTATATCAGCATAGAAGTAACCACATGGCCTCCCGGTCTCTCACCGGAACTAAATTGTACAACACTAATTTTCATAGGTTAGAATCCACCCATCTCTCAGACATGAACATATATTGCACACATTTTTACCACCACAAACTCACAACATTTTAACCTGGTATAAACCTTAAGAGGTATCCAGGATCATAAAACTAAACATGTCTGCGTAATGACCTAGATTCCAAAAAGTGCTACTGTACTAGGAATCTTGTGTCTGTCATACATGCACATGAGAAACCACATAGCCTCTCAGACATAGGACCATATATTGCTCTCATAATATTAAATTACCTATATGTACAATATTCTGTTGATTTTTATGGAACAGTGCTGTGTACATAGGACATATGCATGGTTACAGTCACAATCAATGATGTTTTGATTGCATAGAAAAACATGGAATTAAAACTGTACCTATAAAATCTATTTTGCATAAAGAAAAGTGTAGAATAGAATCATTGGCATGGTTGCAAACCAGAGGGCCC
>JAZGTJ010001662.1:0-52058 GCA_036877575.1 Botia almorhae | reverse complement strand
TTTGTTTATTTGTGTTTGGTTTAAAGGCTTTCCCGGGTCAGTGAGCTCTGAATAAACATCGCAACCACTCAGTTCATGAAGGTGCATGTGTTTGCTTTTCATTTAGACTTTGAGATGGATCGTTTTGTGAGAATTGTGACAGAAAAAATCTGCGCGTCAATGTTTCGATTAAACAAAATGAAAACCAACACAGAAAAACGTCTTGACTTTATTTTACATATGGATCTCAAATTACAGTGAATTCCGCAAAAAAAACAACTACTCGTTCAAAAAACTGAAAGCTTGAATTAAATATATTTATATAAGGGAACATTGCCACCTTTGCTCTGAATGTACAGTGATAGAGTTACGCACGCAAACCGTTACATAAGACCCACAGTAAAGGTGACCTCACCATGGCAACAGCTGATGATAAGCTCAAAGATCATTCAGTAATCTGGAATATAGATATTACCGCCCCTGTCACAAATAGCAGCACTGCATTTACAAGTATATGTTGTGTTCTGCATGTTGAGTTTCTTCGTAAAATCACCTTGTTCAAATTAAATTATCTTGTCTCCCAATTTGGCCAGGACAGTCTCGAGATGGTCATCCAGTCTGACTTAAACCCCCATTAAAACCAACAAAACAGACCAGCCAAACCCCAGCAACAATTTAAGGTTGTAAGAACATTTCCCAAATGTTTCCATACATAAAAAAAGTTAAATGTTATTTTCAATGTTCTAGGAACGTTCTAGGAATGTTGCATTAATGTCATTGCTTATCATATAACATTATTCAAACAGTTGGACATTTTTAAAACGTTCCACTAACAACTTTGGAATACCGTTTTTGATATATGAGATATATAACATCTAAAAACTTACTGCAAGAATGTTTTTGATAATCTTTTAGAGAACATTTAGAGAACGTTAGCCAATGTTCTGAGAATGTTCCCTGTTAGCTGGGACTAAACTGGTCAGATTAAGAGACCATCGTAGTCACATTAAACCACGGCTGGTTCAGAACCATTGATCAGTTTTTTCTCCAGCAGGGCAGTATGAAAGGCTTGTGCTGGTATTTACATCAGGGAATATTACAGCAGAAAACAAAGACAGATGATCATTTCACAACCCTTTTACATGACATGCATTTATTGAGATTATGAACCGTGCCTGTCCTCTCTTTATAAGCATGACTCTGAAGAACCGTAATCCACAAACCCATCTGCTCTGGGTGGAACTACATGTAACATTGAAATGATAATTACAGGTGACATCTGTCAGCTCTCGTGAGATCCCAAAGCGGTCGCCACAATCGCTCCACGTCTTGCCTGAGCCGCTACATGGAAAATTATAACGTAAGCTTAATAAAATACAGAGAATGTGATCTAGCTCCGAGACTTTAGCCAATATACACATTATGAGTCGGTTCAGAAGTTATCTAACACCTTCATCACAGACCACAGCGGTTCAGATCACATGTTACTGGTGTGAATGAAAGCAATCTCTTGAGTTATAATAATACACGTGTTTAAAGGGGGCAATGAATGAGGATTCAGAACTCAAGAGCCAGCACTGATGAACTAACATCGATCCAATCTTCAGATGAGGTCATTCTGTGGTTAAAACTAACAGGGGTGGAAATGAAGCCTCATTCACTGAACCACACATATGGCTCATTACCCTTCAGTGAGTATTCTGCATAGTGGTCTATAATCATACTGACTAAGATTTAAAATGAACTAAAAGTGTATTACTTTACAATAGGGTTCTATTGGTTAACATGACTTGACTACCTTTTTTAACATGAACTAACAAGATAATGACTTCGGCAGCATTTATTAAGCTTAGTCAATTGCAATATTTACTAATACTTAAAGTCAAAGGTTGTATCTGTTACCATGAATGTGTGATGAACTAACATGAATCATCAAAAAATGACTGCGTTTGCATTCGCATTAACTAAGATTAATACATTCTGTAAATACAATGTTTTTTATTGTTAGTTCGTGTTACCTAATGCATTAAATAAGAAAAAAAATAAAAATGTGTTAAATAAGAAAATACCAGATAAGTCAACATGTGTAAGGGGAAAAAAAACAAAAACCACTTACAATGAATAAACTTGAAACCACAAACAAAATTTGAAGTTCGATCTGTTGTTCACTCGAAGTCACAGTCTGTCTTTAGAAGATTCAGAACACAGAGAATATAATGTATAATTTGTACAGACTATGCTTATGGCCTTTTTGACATCTTGTCTATGGTGAAAACTCATGTAGTGTAAATCTCATGGTAGCATGTCAAGGTCACATTTTAAAGAAATAAATATATATTCCTATATTTTAGAATGTTTTTTCGTAAGGGTCTCATTAGGTCCACTTGCCTGTAACTACAGTAAAATAAAGTAATACATATTTTACTTTTAAAATCAACTTAAATAAAATGCAATGTAACAAATGCCACCATGATGTATAAATACTTCATTATTAATAATAACATGTTATCGTTTTCACATTACAGTAAACATAATTTTGAGCCAAATCTGCTTAATTGTCGTGAAAATGTTACATTGCAAAAATAAATAAAAAAGGCACAATATCATTTACTTTCATGTTGGAGTGATATATGACCTAATATATTCTTGACAGGTTTGAGAGATTTACACAACAGTTTTTAAAACCTAAAAATGTCTTTAAGAGTTTATGACTAAATTATATGAAAAAGTACGTTTAACTTCGCTGCTTCTACATGAAAGTCTGTGGAAAGGTCTATGTGCTAAACACGGACCAGCGCTTCGGTGTGTTTTGCATAAATCATTCATGCCAAAAACATGCAGTGATCCAACAGCAGTGAGCACTGGTGCGGGTTGGAACTGTTCTGTATGAATCTCTTGTGAGTGTATTATTCAGAGTTCAAGGAACGTAACCTTGCGTGAAACAGATGGCCGGGCATATGTTCTCCTGAAAAACCTGCTAACACGTCGCTTCCTGGCAAGAGGCGATAGGGGTCTGAATGCACTAGAACTCAGTTGAACCCGTGACCGCTTGTTTACGCCTGTAACACGCTGAGAGAAAGCATCTTACGAACATCATACCAATTACAATCACGTCCCAGATCACAGTTGCCCAATATGATGAGAAACAGGACTGCAGAGGGCCGAGTACTCGATCAGATTTCTCAATCTAGCGCAAAAGAAAAGCTTGTTTTTTTAATCCTACAAACAATGATCTTTAATGGCTCTCAACTGGAGATCTAAGCGTTATTTCTACAAGTCTGCTATTGAGCACAATTAAAAATGAGATATTGCAGAAACAACAGGAAAGTGATACACCCCTAGAGAGTTCATGACGCTTCATGATCGTCTCCCAAACCCCTCAGTGCGACAACAGAAAAAACCTCGGAGAAACAGAGAACAAGCAGCGTGACAGAGATGTCAGGAGCGGAGAGTTTCTCCATTCATGCCCACAAGATGGTGAGGACAGTTAGAATGAGAGGCCAAAGACAGGAAGACCAGAGTTTGGAAGAGGCAGAAGATCTGTTTTCTCCAAAATAAGCCACCTGAGCTGCAGAGAGAAAACAGAGGAAAAAAGACAAGCCAGTTACTATATTCAAAAACGACGGAATAGAGAACAAGAAGAACATAGAGGTAAATTAAAGGAAACTGTGATGCCTATGGCGATGATGGTGCTTCACAACAGCTTAGAGCGATCAAGAAGAAGATTTTTATCTCAAAGAAATGGTCTTCATGGTGCCATAGAGTCATTTTGGGCTGTATGGTTCCGTAAAGAACCTTTAAAATCTGCAGAACCTTTCTGTTTCACAAAATGTTCTTTGTAATGTAAAAAGGTTCTTCTATTGCATCACTATAAAGAACCTTTTAAGACCCTTTATTTTTAACATTGTGGCTCTTCCACACCTCTGGAAATTGTTATTTATGTTTAACGTAACCAATTATAAATAATACATTTAACACGTTTAATAATACATATGTAACTGTAGAATACCGCAGAATATTGTAGCAAATAATCCAGAGGTGCTTAGTGTGTCAGTACTTTCATTGTGTCTTGAATTTGTTTTGTCGTTAATAATAAAGTACGTACAAAAGTCAAATAACTTTGCTGTCAAAGAGAAATAAAGATGTTAAAGAGAGCTTGTGATTTTCTCTCTCTCCGTACACTAGAGATGAATCACAAACACAGAAGTGAATTCAAACTGTAAGACATAGAACAGAGTGTGAAATGTAAGCTTTTCTCAGGGACTTCTGACTGCTCCAAAACATCCATTCCCCCTTAATCATCTGGCTTTAGTTCCAGCTCACCTACACACGCTGTACCCTCGTCATTAGGCTCGTATCCCTGGTTACACCTCTTGTTTGCACGGCACTTGTAGCTCCCATAGGTATTTGTGCAGACGGGCCGCTCATGGGGACAGACAGACGGAAACTGTGTGCACTCGTCTCGATCTGCAGGGGACATAAATCTTGGGATTAAACGTGAACTACACAGAACTTCAGTCACGCTGTTTTGAACCTGCCAATCAGATTTATCACATTGCACTATCAGTGAGTGTGTTACAGAAGGAATAAGGTCGCTACTTCTCTGTGGTCTGGTTACCATAGGCACTGTTTTAAAATAAGATGCCTTGTTGTGTACTGCTTACATTGACAGCAACCTAACCTCTGAGTGACCGATCTGGTGTGCTCTACATAGGCAAGAACTCATAGCATATGGGAGACCTTAAGGAAACGGTTTAAACGTGTTGCTGTGCTAACAATGTGATTAGCAAACAGTGAGAATTTAAATATGTGGCGCACACACACACATTTGGGTCAAATTTACTTAACAATAGGGAAGAGTCAAACTTTTACAAACTTTTAGTAAGCTGCAGTGTGTCTGTGTGCAGAACTGGATTTGGCATTTAGACAAGGAGTGACAGCCGCATTTAGCTGCAGTGTGTGTATGTGTGCAGAACTGGATTTGGCATTTAGAAGAGGAGTAACAACTGTATTTGGCTGCGGTGTGTACGGGCCTTATGAGAATTCAAAAATGCATACCTGTGCAACGACCATTTTCATTGACCTCAAACCCTGGTCCACACTGCACACAAGAAACAGCATTTGGTGACTTAAACAATTACGTGTTTCAAAGAGAAAGAACGTATGAGGACGCCAGACAGGGTGTGTACCTCGATCTCCACAGCTGGGGTCACTTCCTCTTCGTTTTCAGGGTAATGGATCTCCATAACTTTGTTCATATCGCCGGGTTCCAGCGGCCTGGCCACGGAACGTCCATCTGGCCAGAACACTTCCACACTGGTGGCCACGTCTTTCCCTGTCAAGGCAGCAAACAGCAATCCTTTCAAAACTTCACCAACAGTCTGTCTTCAGAACTTCCCCTCAGGCTGAGGAGACATAATGAATGATTTCTTTTCTTAACATACAGCTCTCCATGGAAAAATACCATTCCGAAGAAAAGGCCCTCCCAAGAAGTTTCTCGGCAAAGGCCAGGTTGGAACAGGCTCTGGTTTGGCACAAGGAACGCAGACTCTTAAACAAATGCTCAAGAATGTACTTGGTCTCAGCTGTGGGCAGCTCTGTGAGCACTGAGGCCTGACCATGTCTCATTTGACAGAGGCGAAACTGCTCCCTCATGGCTGCCGGTGTGTGGCGTTCACAGACTACAGAGTTTCTGGCATTGCGGCCACTGAGGCATTAAAACAACGAGGTTCTCATATACCAGACTGATGAGATCCGTCTTTTGTTCAATGCTGAAATAAATGGGGAGGAATATAAATGGCACGGTAGATGGAAAGCACTTGGTTTATAAGGGTTTACAACAACGTCCACTTACCGACTTCCCTCTGGTCTCCAGAAACAATCTGATTGTCTGAGACACAACTGGCTTTACCACAAAGCAGGACAGTAGTTGACATGGCAGTTAGACGAGACTTTGTCATGGCGTCATGATCTCCATCCAAGGGAAACAAATGTGGTGGAGGAGAAAGGCAGAGCTTCAAAGGAACAGAGACGAGGAGGGACGGGGTGGGCCGCTGGAAGCTTTTGACCACCTTCCCAGTTCTTAATTAAAGCGACATTTCTTAGGTAAACAGATCCACGGGGCTCCTGGCAGGGCCCAGGCTGGCTCAGGTGCCTCCTCAGACAAAAAAGGATGACATTTCACCAGCGGTTACTGAAGAGACAGATTAACGAAGCATCTGCTGGAGTTTATGGGGCTGAATGTGGAAAAGATTGCGACGGGTTTGGGTGACTGCGCCTAATAATGCCGATAGCTAATACTGGTGCTCTTTAACCCACTAAAACACCCTAAGGTAGCATGTAAATATGGTATGTGTATATAGTAATCATTGAATGCCATGGTATATAGCAAAGTATCATCCTATAGGACATTAAAATCATTTATGAGACTGTTTTGGTGTCTCAATTTTGTCTAGAAATAAACAAGATTTTGCATCTGTCTCCTATACAGGTTTAAAAGAGATCTCAACAATGTATCAAATTTACCAAACTAGGCCAAAATGTTAATCTCTGGCTCAACCAAATGGAAGAATTTTAGGAGAAATATCTGAGCGGGGTCCAAAGTTTAGGACCAAATCCCATTAAAACCTGGAAAACTCGCTTGTAGTTGTAGTACATCTTTGTATACTTGTTTTTCAAAGTTCTGGCATAAAATGAAGTAGAAATATGACATTACAAAATAAAAGTCTCTGCACCATGTCAAGGCCACTAATCAAATTAAGTGGTGACATTGCCCATGTTAAGCCCTTTGAACAAAAGGTCAGATTTTGAGTCACAAAAGATGCTCTTTGGAACGCGGTCAAATCATAACAGTATGACATGGATCATTAGGTTTTGCTTAAACTTACGGAATCAATGCCAGCTTTCATTAAAGCAAAAGAAGACACTGAAAATCTAGTATTGTTAGCAGCCTCTGAGCAGCACCATTTTCCTACCAAATAATGCCATCCGATGCCATCACTGTACCACGGCACCAGCGCAGAACATCTTCACAAATATTTATTTAGCAGTTCATCAATTTACAAACACTCTATTAGAAACATCCCCGAAACCCAAAGCACACGTACGCACATATTTACGAGCCCCCGAGGCGATCGGATGACCATTGATGGCTATTGCTTTGTTTTTCACAGCACATTCAGAACCATCAGAGATTCCAGCTGGCAGCACATTCCTGCCTTAAATCTGTCCGATAGCTCCCAGATGAAGCCATGTGCCGCCAAGCATCTGTAACACGGTCGAGTCCCTGGGGGAAGGTCCCGGTCCACTGCCACCGGCCGCTGCACCTGCAGGCCTCTCTCTAGGTCTCCAGTTATACAGATATTCAAGGAAGCGGCCCCCACGCGGAGGATCACGTTTCTGCTGTATAACCTTATGAGACCCCCCCCGCCGCCGCCCCTCTCAGTGAACATGACCTGGAGTTACATCATAATTGTTTCTCTGTAATGAATCAGCAGAGCGAAAACTTTGCGTTTTCTCGCCGGTCAGCGACCCTGAACATTTCCGAGACCGATTCCGCACAGTGGATGCACTTATGAAATGGATATTTTTCAGGTCTGGTTCATTTCATAGTTATACTTTTCTTAAAGGAATAGTTTAAAAAAAAAACAATTCCGTCATTATTCGCTAACACTCCGATCATTCCTGACCTAGTCATTTTTCATAATGTTGCCTGATACATATTATTAAAAATTGTAAGTTGCTATTTACCCCAAGCTGAAAACCGTAACTTTTACAAATGAACACAAGTCAGTTACTGAGCAAGTACATAACAGATCAGTGATCAAAATGGTCTGCTCACCACAATTCACAACAGTACGTTTATAATAATGATTTATAATTTAAGCTGTGGGTTCCAGTTTCCTAAGAAATGTCAGTTTGGCTTCATTTGAACGTACAAAATGTAACCTACATAAATAATGGTGGTAGTGAAAGTTAACAGATAATTCACTCTCTTTCTTTAGCCTGTTTCATGAGAAGAATCTTGTGAATGAATCATTCGGATCAGTTTTGTGAACTGAATCAACCGATTCATTGAATCATCACTTGTTTGTGATTCGGCCACAGTTACTGTTCCGTTTTCTGAGGTAAATCTGTTCACACCAAGCTATCGTACATTAGAATACGAATATAAAGTTAATATAAAGTTAAACCATTTTTATGATACCTTAACGGATATTATTTTGAAATCTGACACGCTCAGTCCTCATTTCCTTTCATTATATGATTCAAAAATGGCCAGGCCGCTTGTCAAAAACACTTTCTGAAGAAAATCATACAGGCTTATAACAACATGTTGGTGAATAATGACAGAATTTATATATTGGGGTGAACTGTCTCTTTATCTAAAATCAATTGACAGAGTACAAGCAATACATACTGTACCTAGTCCAAAGTGAGCCACTGGCTCCATTTCACACAAGTACCCGGAGCCTCCGTCTATGATGCGCGTGTGGGGGCCGTTCCTCTTGGTGTAAACAATCACTTTGGCGCCACGAGCGAAAGCCCCAAACTGTGTTCGTGGAATCACACGGAGCCATCTATTAGACGAGCCCTACAGCGAGAAATCGGCCATTAACACACTCGTACACGTATACACAGTGATTTAAAAAACAGGTTCCAAAAACATCCTTTTTTAAATTAACACACACACACAAAAAAACATTATCGTGATGTATACCTATAGGGCCAAGAGCAAAGAAAAATGACAAAGCAGATCTCTTTCATATCTCGTTTTGCTTCTTCTACACAGCCGTGAGATTAAACAGACATCCCCTGAGGACTTTCTCTTGAGAAACCTCTCTTGCATATCTTGTCTCCTCTAGAGTTTCAAAAAGATGTTTAGTTTTACCTCTTCCAAGGAATTTAGTGAAACATCTGAGACAGAAGTGATACTTTAAGGTAGGGGAGACCGTTTTTGGAGAGGCTAGCAATAGCAAGCTAGCGTTGAAAGCATAAGTTCCAGCGCTTCCGTCGGAGCGCTTTCCAAAGCCACGCCTCCTCCAACACATCAAAACACTGATGGTTGAACCGAATGCAATGATTGGACGGGCATTTATAGTCTTTCGCCTGTCACAGAACAACGTAGTAATTGCTCTCATTATGTGAGGAGACCAGCATAACAAAAATGTGCCTTTAATTCCCATGCACAACACTGCTGTTTTGTAAAGTGTTAGACTCATGTACAACACTCTCACACCTGGGTGACTCTGTACACAGAGATGGGCTGAGCTGCACTTTCCCCATGTGTCACCAGCAAATCCAGCTGTCCGTCTCCATCAAAATCAGTCACAGCTGCTCCTGTAACACAGATAAACCAGCTCAGCTGCTGGTTCCCATTTTCAAACATCATCTCAACACATCTTAGACTTTCAACCTTTCAACCTTTAACGAATACAGTGATTTCCTAACAATGATGACTGACACACAAGTGTATTGCACTCAATACAAAATAGCAGAACACAATTACAGAAAAGAGTCATAATGCACGACTATAAAAACCCACAAGTCTTGGTTCATAGTGCCATCTAGTGGTAGAGAGAGTGTTTCTTGTAATTGTTTGGTTATAAATGAATAACCTCTGTTAGTAAGCAAGTACATGACAGATCAGTGTTCAGAACAGTCTCCTTGTCTTGCCTGGATTCACAACGGTAAGATTATAATAGTGATACATATACATGATTTATAATTTAAGTCGTCAGGTCCAATTTCCTGGGAAATGTATCTTTATTTGACTTCAAAATATGTAAAAAAAAGTCACCTGCAAATGTATGTTTCAAACAGAGATGGCGATAGATAGGCAAAAGAGCCAGATTACGGTTTTAATCCAATTTGACAATCCTAAATTGTAGATGTCACGCTCAACTAGCGAGATGAATGAGGTGTTAAACGAGCGCCCCATGAGCTAAACTGCTTGCCAAATTAATAAACTAAATTTTAAAAAAAATTTACAATAAATTTTCACCTGTATTTCACCACTCTGGCCATACAGAAATTAACGGGGCCAATGATATCACCAATGTATGTCCAGGAACCGAAAAACAAAAAGCTTCATTTGAAATATTCAGAACACACCTCAATCTTTCCAAAAACTATTACAAAATCTGTGGAACATTTCAAGTGATTTTAGGGAGCAATCGTAAATTGACCGTGTCCAAAACTCATGGAATGGATTTACAAAATAAACTTTTCGTACCGGTTCCCCGTCCCTCGGGCTCCGCGGCCTCCCCAACATTCAGCTCCTCGATGTGTGGATCTCCGTGTTCTCTTCGAGCAACTCTGCCACGATTAAAAAATGAGTTATTCTGGTTAAGATAAATGACATTTGGGCTTGAGAAAACTCTACACAAAGGAACAGTCAAAGACTGGCGTAAAACGTTATACAACAAGCCTCAAAATGAGATTCATTTACATGAGACTACAATATTGATCCAGTTAAAACATTCTAAGGCTGGTAGTTCATAGTCTGTATTTGGATGACTAATAAGGATAACAGGGAGGTTTCTATGGTGATTTTATACAAAAGGTTTAAGGCTTTGCTGTCAGAGAACTGAAGTCTACATTGTTTGATTGTGGGATTAGAAACAAGTTTTCTGTTTAATGCCACATTCAGTCTTTATATTAGAAAACGAGTGTGCACAGGGTGAGAGACAGATGCAGAGGGAATTTCCCATCAGGTAAACTCATGGGCTGGGCTGAGTTGTGTTTGTGGTTTGGCCATTGGACATTTGGCTTGTTGTGTTGCTTCAGCTTTCCAGCAAATCCCCAAATTGGAGAAAGTGGGTTTACATAATTATTTCCTGCCTTACAATGTAAATGTTAAAGAAATATCTCTGTTACATAATCAAACGCTGGGTCTCATTCACTAATAACTGCATACAAGTGTTCTTTAGCAGGAAACACTCTGTGCAAAATTTCTGGTGGACTCACATTTTTATTTCTGTAACATTTTTAAAATGTTAACAACTTTGGAATAACGTTTCTGATATATGCAATATATAAAGTAAAAAAATGTTCTACTAACGTTACTGCCAGAATGTTTTTGATTACTTTGAGAGAACTTTTAGAGAACGTTAGAACGTTCTGAGAACATTCCCTGTTAGCTGGCTGACGGTCACTATTCCATCTCATTCCATCATAGTGTTCCACTGAAGACAGACAGTTTGGAAGCCAATGATGAGAGAACTTTCATTTATGGGTGAACAATAACTTAAATGTCGTGATATACCTGAAGAGTCTGTTGGCAGATGGACCTCTGTAAGCGATGTTGTTGAAAAAGACCTCCAGTTCATTGTCGTTGTCGAAGTCAGCTGCGATGACCGTGCGGACTGGAGATGGCATGGAGAACTTCTGCGTGGCGATGTCCTGATACACAGAAACAAGGACATCAGTATATCAGATGGGCACAGTGGCACTGGGTCTTTATACAGAGCTTTATCTGCGAAGTTGAGTCAGATAAGTTATTGTACACAAGACTTAATGGAGTTCTCACTTTTTTCTCAGTGTACCAGCTAAGATGCTTCTCCTAAAATTCTTTAGAATTCAATCTAAACAGACTCCAAAGGAGACAATTGTGACCCCGTCTGTGACAAATCCAGCTAAAATCCGACTAAAACCATCCCACATGATTTAAAGAACATTCTGTAAGAATATAGCCTTGATATCTTTAATATTGACAGTCAAAGACTGGAATCATAGTGAAATTAGTTCATTGAAATTAATAGTCAAATTAACGTGGACAGAAGTCTTCTAGGGAACACACAAATGTACACCTTGAAAGCTGTGTACTTCAAAAGAATTTAAAAGAATGGGATTAAATATTAAAGTATATGAAAGTAGATTTTGCTTTTAGGAGTTCAGATGTGTGAAATTTAATCTACGGGACTGAGCTGGAGGTAAATCAAAGCCCACAACGAGAAGCCGGGAAAAGTATCCAGCACCTCCACACTTCAGCAGAGCTGCAACGAGTCATGGAAGAGTTATTGAGCATGTCTGCAATCTCTCAAGTATTAACCCCAATTTTAATTATAGGGCTCATAAAGCCTGCAGGAGAAAGCCCAGAGTGACCTTCTGCTGTCTGGTTGAAGGAGAGGTGATGGCCATCCCTGGACAGGAACCAGAAGAGGAGCGACAGAAAGTCAAAACTGATCATCTGCGTTCAGTTGTCAGCGAGAAACAGGAACAGGAAATGAATTGGATCAGATGGATGGATGGCTGAGCACCTCCCACAAAACAGTTCACACCCAGCTAACATGTTAGGTTGTAAGAATGTTTCCCTAATGTTACCATTAAGTAACAAAACTGTTATTTTAAAAAGTTCTAGGAATTCAGACATTTAGATGTTGTATTAATGTTACTGCTTGGTTATTTAAACATTTTTTAATATAATATAATGTTTTTAAAACATTCCACTAACAACTTATATATATATATAATGTTTCTAAATGATGTTATATATAATGTTAAAAAATTGTTCTAGTAACGTTACTACTGAATGAATTTTTAGAGAACGTTCTGAGAATGTTCTCTGTCAGCTGGGCAGTCCCAGATTAAGACATCGTACCGGCATTAAAAAAAATCTGGTCGCCCTAATTAAGACGAACATGTACACTAATGCAAGCTGTCGTGCTTGTTCAGGCAGGGTATAATTAACACACGGAATAAAAGACCGTCTTAATCACATTGCAGTAATAATGGCAAAGGTCACCATAACCCTGCTGCGTTTCACCTGTACACATTCTCCTGTAAGCGCTCCCACGAGACATTAACCCAACAACTGACCCCCATAAAACAGCTTCCGCTGACATGTATGTCTCTGCTAAAGGAGCCAATCAGTGCTCTTAAAACAGATCACACTGAAGAGCAGATTTACACACACTGCACTTGTTCCATCCATAACAGCAAACACCCACCACCGTCAATACTATTATCTGACACTCTGCTGACACTAAAATAAACAGACAACGGTTTGAGTTCATCCGTTTTTTTTCAAAGGAATACATAAAAATAAAACAGCCTTATACAACTGACAGTTCTTACCTATTGTCTATCCCAGCTAACAATGTTAGGTTGTTAGAACATTTCCCTAACGTTTCCACGAAGTAACGTCTAAAACATCATTCTGGGAATGTTCAAAACGTCCAGTTTTTAGACGTTGTATTAAAATTTGCTTTTTTAAAACCTTTTTAAAACGTTCCACTAACTACGAATAAAGTTTTTAATATAAGTGATATGTAACGTTAAAAAAACTACTAACATTACTGCAAGAACGTTTTTGAAATCTTTGAGGAAACTTTGAGAAGTTTTTTTGGGAGAACATTAGCCAACGTTCTGAAAACACTTCCTGTTAGCTGGGATACCAATTATCCTACGCGGGTCACATGAGCGTGGATCAGATCTCTGGTCGAAGGAAGAGAAACATCACAAGTGAATCTCAGGGATAAAAGAGACGTTCTTAGATCTTATTGTCACTAATTATAATCATTCTGCTCCACCAGCTGAAACGAGGGCCAGGTCGCTATGCAAACAATAAAACGCTGATTAGAGAATAATTGAATACTCTAATCAGCCAGCAGATGTTATTATTTTATCTCCTGTGTCTTCTGTCAGAAGGATTTAATTATACAGCTCAAGAGGAAGAAAGCATGACTTGCTCTGCGTGAGAATATAAATCACTCGAAGATGAAAAGTGAATTATTCACTTCTAATAGAAACAAGACAAACCTGGAGATACTATTGACACGATAACGAAAAACAGAAAACAATTTATTCATTTTTATGACAATAGTGTTAATGCAAACTTTTGAAATACCGTTTTCGTCTCTGTGTAAACTCACAACTTTGTGAAAACAATCAATGTTCTCTCTGTTATGTCTCGCCAACAAGACATCGCCAACTGCTGGTGTGGCATGCATAATACACTGTTTAATACAATTTAATGCATAATACAATTTTGCAGATCCACGTAAACAGGGATCGTTTTGACAATGTTGTCAAAACTAAAGTTTTGTCAAAAAGTTGTCAAAACTAAAAAAAAAAGGTTTTAGTACACTGCTGTCATGTAAATGTAAAAAATTGCGATTTTTACAAACGGTACCTTAAACCTTTGCTTGCGATGGTTGCCGAGCTGAAGGAACAGGCGATGCGGCCCATTCCAGTTTCCATAGACAATATCCGTCTTTCCGTCGCGGTTGAAATCTGCTAACGCCACCCCGCGGCCGTGCTGCATCGGATCGTCGACACCTGCGAGAGCAAGAAAACACTCCCTCACTTCCTGTGTGCTGTTGAAAGGATTTACGCTGACCAAATTTAGCTCGTAAAACAAAACCATAAAGAAACGACGGCTCTCTCACCTGCCTGTGCAGCCACATCTGTAAAAGTACCGTCTCCGTTGTTGCGGAACAGGAAGTTGGGGCCGTACTCATTGTCGCAGAATATGTCGGGCAGGTACTGACTTACGATCGGACCCACCACGACCCCCCGTCCCCCTAAACACAGAAGACAGAGAAGGCCATCATCACCACACGCACAGCAGAAATCGTTAGTGGCTTTCCAGCTCATTTCCCCGACACCGGCTCTCTGCTGCTTCTGCTGACACAGACTCTGGCTGCTCACAGTCACATTACAGAGAGTGTGAACATATGCATTTACCAGCTCTCCTCCATCACATCTCACGCACCAATCACAGCTCTCGCTGCTGTATTTCAGCGTGACCTCTAGCTGAGTTACAGCCGTGCAATCAGGCTATTCTTAGGCCGTGTGTTCGTTTACATTTACACATTTGGCAGCTGCTTTTATCCAAAGCGACTTACAGTACGTTCAAGTTACACATTTTGTCAGTGCATGTGCTCCCTGGGAATCGAACCCAATGCAAACATTCGCAAACAGGTTTTTTCCCTAGGCCAGCATATTATTGCAATTGTTTGCCATGGAAGCGCCACATATAAAAAAACGCCAGCAGCTGACGTGGCCCCGAGCATTTTTCCGCACTGAGCATTGAGCCGCTCTGAGTTTTTTTCCGGTCGCAGAACTGAAAAATGTTCAACATGGGGTAAAACGCTGCCCTCGTCAGAGTCACCTTTTACTCAACTGTCCAATCACAATAGAGGAGGGGTGGGACAAATACCACACTGACCAACCGTCACATCCTACTGCAAAATCAGACATTAATAACACATTTCTGTGGATATTCTGTATTATGGTAACCAAAGCATCTTGGGGCTTTAGGTCTTTAGGCTAAATATGAACATTATTGTCATATTTCTCATTGCTTACATTCACAGATCTTAACTGTGTCATTGTTGGGTTTTGTTTACTGACCCAGTTTAAAAGAGCCCAACCCTACGTCTGATATTCTTTTATAATAATCTGGTATTAATATGTCTCAGGTTCATAGTCCAATGTTTTCCTTTTGACCCGTTTTATCGTGTCTCACGTCAGAGACACAAGCAGGTTTTGTGTGGAAGTTTAATCATAAAGGATAGAGGTTAGTTTAAATCTCAAGTATGAGCAATTGTTTAATTTAGAACACTCTTGAAAAACTATTTCCAGCTACAAAAGTTAACTGAGAAACCGGCAGTAAACATCAGGGAAACCCTTCTGTCTGAACGCTAGGTATCTTCTGCCTCATTCCCCTCACACCATCCACACAAGTGTGTTCCCTGAAGCAGCTCTGACTGGAGGTCCAGCCCATCTCTCCCCACAGAGATTAATGGAACGGTTGCTTCATTGAGTTAGTCAGAGCTGAAATACGACTCGGTTGTCCTTGTGCCTTCACATGACTTTCAGCGCAGTAAACAGCTGAGTGCGCCAAAACCTCCGTCTCTTTGTTCGGCGCTGCCTTCCAGGGTTCTGAACTCTCTATTACGGGCTGCTTTAGCTGATAAACACTGTCTATAACTCAGTGATTCAAAGCTGATATGAGCACTCAGGTTTGCTGTAAATCAGCTCTGACCCTACAGCTCATGGCCGTTAAAGACTCATGGGTAATATATTCACAGACAGCACTGTGTGCACAGGCCTGTTTTAAACATTGTGCATCTGTGACGTATTCGGAAGGTAAAAAATAAACAAGATCAATACAAGATCTCAGAGCATTTAAGCAGTTTAAAGCTCTTGGCTTTGGCTTATATAAAAAACGTCACTCCTTTCCTGTGTTTCATAATTATCCGTGCCATATTCACAATAACATTTTATAGTATAGAACCTTTTACAGCAATCTGTAACTTTTGCCTCTCTGTCGCCATCTCTGTTTGAAACATAAAAGTACAGCTCAAATAATAAATCAATATTATAATTTTACCGTTGTGATTCGGGATAAGGTTCAATAGACCGATTTGAACACTGATCTGTCATGTACTTGACCAATAAGTCATTTTTATTTTTGATTTATCAGAAAAGTTACAGATTGCAGCTGTTTCTATTACACAGCAGAAATGCTACCTGTGTAAAGAAAACCAGACAGATGCAAAGTGTGAAACGGGACTTACACACTCTCAAATATTCTCATACACACACACACACACCTGTGAACTTGTTGACTCCAGCTTGCTCAGCCATGTTTGACAGCGCAATGATCCCTTTGGACGGGTCACTAGAACTTTCGTCCATCTCAATCAGAGCATGCGGACCTACAGTCCCACTGGCATAGTTGGCGATGTAGATGGAATAACGTCCTGTTCCCTAAAAAAGAAGAAATGAGGAAGAGTTTGACATTATAGTGACATCTGCAATAACCCAGCTAACAACATTAGGTTTTAAGAATGTTTCCCTAATGTTTCCATTAAATAATAAAAACGTTCCAAGAACACTCAAAATGTTTTTAGACGTTGTATTAATGTTACTGTTTGGTTATAAGAACGTTATTCAAACAGTTTATATTCTGTAATGTTTTTAAAACGTTCCACTACCAACTTAAGAATAACATTTTTGATATATATGATCTTCTGAAAGTTCCTCTGAACACTATCCCACAATTCCCCATAATGCAAGCACAGCACACACACACGCACGCAGTATACACATGACCACGCATACATACACTCACACACGCATATTTCAGCCGCCTCCCCTCGGATATTAATTTCACACCCCATTATCAGAAAGATTCCCTGTGGATATGAAGTCAGTGAGGTAGCCAAGCAAATGAACTTACGCACACAGTTTCAATAAAGACACCCACGATCCAACAGCACGGAAACGTCGAAATAAAAAAATATATACATAAGTATATAAATATCAGCAGCTCGTGACCGGAATCCTAATGAGGCACAACAATGAAAATGTCAAATGCTCACTGGTTTCCATACAACTGCCACTTCAGGTCAGAAAACACAGATTAAAGAATAATTTAGTTAGCTGCCTCAATCTGTAACAGCAGTTTGGGTTTTAATGTCACGATTTTAATGGTTTTCATGCTCCGTTCATCAACAAAAAAAGAGATTTACTAGTATTTTGCCCGTAATGTCATTCTGTTACAATCTTGTAGTGAAACAAAACTGATGTTTGTTTTTTACTTTGGTGGTCAAGACTTTTATGATGTCACTTAATGTTACAAAATAACAAACAGAGTTGAACAAAAAGCAAGAGACAAAAAAAGCATTAAAAATGAACCAAAACAACATTTACTGTGAAGACACGATATTGTCATTTTAGCAAAAGCCATACTTAGGTAAAAAAAAGTTTTTTAATTCAAATGCTTTAAATAAAAAAAATAAATTATAGTTTTTTTTATGTCACTTTTTACACCTTTAACTACTAAACAGTTAAACTTGGTTAGTACTTAGCTAACAATTCTAAGTTGTAAGAATATTTCCCTAACATTACGTAACAAATATGTTAAAGATATTATTTTTAAAACACTACATTTTGTAGATGTTGTATTAATATTAATGCTTTGTTATAAGAACATTATTGAAACACTTAATTCTGTAATGTTTTTTGAAACATTCCACTAACTAAGAATAAAATGTTTGAACTACATGACATATATCAATAAAACGCACTCAACTAACATTACTGCCGGAACGATTTTGATAACTGTTAACCAACATTACTAGAAGGTCCTCGGTTAGCTGGGTAAGCTCAGTTTAATTCTATCAATGTTTTCCTGAGAATGATCCAGTACAGTTACAGCAGAAGATTCCACTGGGGTAACTCAAGGACGGATGCTGATATCTGTATTATCACTTGTAGGTTTGAACCACAACCATTCAGCTCCCATTTCAGAGCTGTAAAAACTCAATTGACCATCTCTGAAGTGCAGGTTTCGCACCACTCTGTTGGCTCAATATTTATGTGGCGTCTCAATTTCAAGACCATTAAACCGTTTATGTACTTAAAAAAGCTAAAAGCTAACAAACTAGAAGCCAAAACTTGGCTCTGATGTTTTTTAAAACCATTGGAAAAACTCCAGAACCTCCAGTAAGCTTTAGATAATCACTTCCCTGCTGCAGATAGGTGGATGTGAGATCAATCCATCTTCTTAAAGAAACAAGCTCATGCGTCTTCCTGCCCACTTCGAAGTGACAAATGATGGTTCCTTATTTTCAAGGGAGAAAACTATACCACGCATTTGAATATCAACATCTCTAGCTGAAGGAACATATGGGTAAATAACTGCTAAAATACGGCTACATTTGTTAGCTGGGATGCTGGCCAATCATGCTGGTCTAAGCTGGTTGACCAGCATCCTAGCTAACAAATTTAGGTTGTAAGAAGGTTTCCCAAACATTTCCATTATGTAACAAAAATGTTAGAAACATTAAAGAGTTCTATAAACGTTCAAAACACACCGTTTTTTAGACATTGTATTATCGTTATTGCTTTGTTATAAGAACTATAACATTTTTAAAACGCTCCACTTACTACTTAAGAATAATGTTTAATATGATTTACAACTAGCTCAGAATAAATCAAAATACACACGGGGAGCTCAACCATCGGCAACAGCAGCTGCTTTCTGCAGCTAACTTTCCGAAAAGGCTCTTTGGAAATCAACTTGTGTATAACATCCACTAATAGGGCAATTTTTCTGGTCCAACTTTTAATTCCATGAAGACCAAATATGTTTTGTTTTGTTTCCCTCCAAAATGTATTACCAGTCTGATCTTAAATCATTTAAATCATAAAATCATTTCTGAGGGATTTTTAAGGAGCACCATCTCACTACCATCAGCCCGGTCAAATGACTGCGTATGAAAAAATCCATTTCAATCCCTCGCCGGCTCTTCTCCAGGAGCGCTGAGCATCCTTCACTGTTGACTGCTCCACACAACAGCACGAGCCCAGAAATAATTACAGAAATATGCTGTTCAGCTTATTGTGTTTTGGACTAAATACAAATCATTGACATGTTCGTCCATCCATCTTGCCGTCCGGGATTAAGTGCCGGCGTTGTGCGGTCAAACGTGAGGTCTCTGATAACCTCCGTGCAGAGAGACAAATTAAAGCTCTTCTTTCCTTCTAATGTCTCCTTACAAAAAACAAATGAGGCCTTGCGCTTTCTAATTATCACAGCGCGCGATTCGCTGTCAGAGACAAATACTGCAGAATGTTAGAAACAAACAATCCTATTGGCTGGCTGAATGAGGCTGGACTCCGCGCTGCTGACAAACTGTAAGCGATGACCGCGGAGGATTCCAGAGCCCGTCAGAGTGAAACGATCCGACAGTAACAAGATGTAAAAAGTCTCTGAATGCTCTCAAGAACTTGCTTTCCCTCAGACCCAAACACTGCTGCTGTTCTGCGACTGCCCGATTACAAAACATACAAACCTATTCAAATTCCACCAGCTTAATTGTTAGATACCAATAAAAATTTTCAGTTTATTACTTTAGTTTATGTCTATTAGCCACGAAAGCCACACTTGACTTTTATGGGATACATATATATTTACACTATCAGTGTTCCTGTAGCTCATTTGGTAGAGCATTGCATTAGCAGCGCAAAGGTTGTGGTTTCGATTCCCAGGAAACACACATGCTGATCAAATGTATATCTTGAATGTGCTGTAAGTCGTATTAAATAAGTCTGCCAAATGCATCATTGTATATTTCACATTTACGGTTGCTGGAAACAAAAATATACATGCTTGTTGTAAACATTTTCCCTGTTAAGTTGGATATTTACCTTTCTGTCCACACAAGCGACCGATCGGCCGGCCACACGGTTAGCAACATCTCTGTGCTCATTTAACTCATCGTTCAGGAGGTCCTCAAAGCGGCCGTTCCGAAACTTAAAGAGCTTATCGGTGTACGTCGCCCTGCCTGCGTGAAGAACAGAGATCCCACAGTAAATAAGAGAGCAAATGAAACAGAACTAATGTCCCATTTACTTATTATTTAATCAAGGGCCTCATTCATGCAACTGTTTCATACCTGAGAAAGCATTATTAGTGTTGAGGACGTAAATTTCCTCTCTTCCATCCCCGTCGATGTCACACGCTGTCACCCCGATAGCGTTGCCCTGGCGATCTCTGAGCGCGTAGTACGGCGAACTGCGGTTGTCAACGGCAATGTTAACGAGCCTCTTTTTAACCTTGTCATACTTCAACACCAAGTTTGGGCCGTTGTAGCTGCAGAGAAAGTAGAACATACAGTTTGTGCAAGCAAAAAATCTGATGTAAAGCCAACTCAATTAAACTGACAAAGACGCCCACAGCATAGGAGCATGCATGCTTTAACAGGTAAGAGAACTCATAACACAGATACATAACTCAGATACAACTGAGATCTCTGTAATGTCTCGATCGTTTCTCCAAGCGAGCAATGAGATTAAATAAGGAGCAAACCCAGCTAACAATGTTAGGTAGTAAGAATGTTTCCCCAACGTTTCCATTAAGATACAGAAATGTGAAAATTGTTATATTATCATTATTCAAGTCCAGGTTGGTTATAAAAAGGTTATTCAAACATTTTGTAACATTTTAAAAACATTCCACTAACCGTTTAGGAATAACACTTTTGATATGTGACATGTAACAAAAAGAAAATCTACTAATGTTACTGCAAGAATATTTTTGATAACTTTGAGAGAACATTAGCCAATGTTCTGAGAACATTCCTGGGAATGTTAGCTGGGAATAGAGACTTTTGCTTAAGTCTCTTAATCTCTTTCCTGTTTCAACACATCCTTGTTGGTACATTTGTCTGACCCACAATCCCACAGTTCAACCTCAGCTGTCATTTAATAGACTGACAAGCAGCCTGTGACCTCCCTCAAGATACTTTGCTGTCAGATACACTCTACTGCACTTTAAAAAATCTTGAGCATGATGTCAAAACCACTGAAGTGTCCAATTACATTTGATGCGATCAACATTCACTAAATTCATTCTATAACGGTCTAAAAATAAGCCAAACTGATTGCTGTGACATTTCCGTCTCTCCTGGAAAATATCCTGTTCAAACTGAGGTAATGACATTTTCTTGGCAAGTTTTTCTGTTCTGTGTCAATAGAAGAGAAAGTTACCACCCTCAAACAACACAAAACCGCTTGAGAGCTGCCAGACATTACGTTTAAATCCCTCAAGAAACTGCATGTCATAACCTCTTAGCTTCTGAATTATCCACCTGACAATAGTGGACGTGTTCTGAAATCTGATCTGGCAGATGAACACAACTCACCCCGATACAAACATCTCCAGATCTCCGTCTCCGTCCACGTCAGTAACAGCCACACCATAGTTCAGCTGCGTGGGGTTGTTCTCGTAGTCGGGTGGGAAAATACTCTGAGTCACTGAGGCAAACATGGGTTCAGACCGCTGACCCCAAGACAGTCCAAAACGAGCCGACGCACCCACAGCAAGCAGTAACATCCACACTGACATTGCCATCTGTGGAATAAATGAAGGCTTTTAAACAAGCAAAACTTCTGTAAACAACTCCTGTGTCCAGTCCCAACCCTGATTCACAACAGCAGGTTTAAATTAATGATTTATAATTTGAGGGAAATGTCAGTTTGGCTTTATTTGACTTTAATGTATGTAATGAAAAGCATGTAGTCAAACGCACTTTTATGTTTCAAACAGAGATGGCAGTAGAGGCAACAGTAACCAATTGCAGCTTTAATTACTCATGTCGTTCAAAACCTAATTTTCATTTTATCTTCAGTGGGAAAAACTTTTTAAAAATTTAATGAAAGTGGACGTTATTTTTGTTTTTTTACTGACAGTCTCCCAAAATAACCAAAGCTGAGCTAAGACAACATGTTTATGAAGTCATGCAATAAATTTGTGTGACAAACAGGTAAATACTGGCATACCAAAAATGACTGAATTGTTATTCTGGGTACATTGTTCCTTTAAATGTAATTGTTTTTTAAGAATGTTGGAGCAACTGTGAATGTTTTAAATACATTATAAATACTGTTATAAAGAACCGTTCTGACACACTGCCACCAAGTATAAATTTGCTCTGTGCAGCCCCTGCAGGAAAGCAGGTTTAAATTGAGTGCCCAACTATGACGAGACCCCCTCGCGCTCACCCCTTGATCTGTGAAAAACTCTTTCATGGAGGTTATGACTCAAGTAAGAGGAACTGTAAAACACACAGAACTAAAGCTCACAGGCGAGATACCCACTTTCATTGAGTTCTGAAGGCGAAATGGCTTTCCACAGTGTTAAGAGGCAATTACCCGGCCAGCATTACACTCGCATGACACAGACATAAATACAAAGACTGCAGACATGTGACAGGCCTGAACGGACCAAATTAAGACCTGAGAGCAGAAGTGGTTTCACAGCACACGAGACAGACGTTTAAGATGGCAAAATCCATATGTGACAAACAGCCTAAAAGAGACTTGTAGAAGTGGGACAACCTCTTTCTGTCTGTCTGTCTGACTACAAACAATGAGACAAAATTCAAACAAGGATAGTTCAGTGACCATGTCTGTCAAGGAGGACAAAATTCATTAAAAACATAAATTACAATATTATAGTCTATATGATATATGTGCAATATTCCTAGTAAAATATGTAACTTTAGCTTGTCACCATAGTAGCCTCAAAGTGTTGAATATATATTAATGTATACATAGAAGCACTGTATACATACTTATATGTATAGGGTACTTATATGTAACCTATATATAGGGTACATTTAAGTACACATTATGATTTTGAACGTGTACAAAGTGAAATGTTCCTTTTAAAGAAACTGCCCCAGAGACGAGCTAAAAGTACAAATATTGCACATTTTTCTGACACTTTGTTTTGTGCAGTAATGGCATCGAGATGACGAGTGATACAGACATGCTGAATAAAGGTAGAGAGAGACAGAACATAAAAGATGTGAGTGTTTCTTACTTTACTGATCCAACCACAGCGCTCCAACATCAAAGCCATGTAATTAATTTAGATTCGGCTCGTCTTAATGTATTCTTTTCTGTCTGAGATGAAAGTGTTACACCACTAATCAAAGCACAGTGAGAATTGCATTAGTCATATCACTGGACCAAAGGTTGAGTGAAAATTACAGTTTTGATGACAAGAATCACAAAGTCATAAGACTGTACCGACTTACAATGACTCAAAGCTTCTGCAGAGGTCGTTCTTTCTTAAATTGCTGCATTATTATATCCTAACCTATCAATAACTCACCACGGTCCAGGCAGAAACAGTGAAAGCAGAGTAAATGTGTCATTTGCTCTAATTTATTTTGTGTTTATTGCTTTAACACTCGGAATGGTCGAGTAAGGGCGATGGAACACCTGCGCTCTGAGGAAGCGGTATGTTCTCTCATCTGTCATCATAACGTGATGATGTAAAAGCTTCTGGGATGAGGTGAGAGCTGGAGGTGATCCAAACTCAAAAGTCTTCAAACCACGGGGTCATAAATCCAGATACAGGCGGGCTGAGGAACCGAAGAGGTGAGTATGTCCTTGCAGCACCTCTGCATCTCGAAGAGGTAGTTTGCCTAGAAATGATGCGATCAGCTCCATCTTACTGCAGTTTTGCATGCAACATGCAGCCGCTGCAGTCGCAACAGAAACGCATGGGTGATGTGCAATATGAACTCGTATATGAACTATTCTGTACTATTCTATACCCTGAAACTACACATACTTACAACGCAAAAGTTCATAATGAGTCTGTATTCAATTAGATCCAATATAAATCCACATTTGTTTCATGATCATTTTATCACGTGGGACACTAAATGGTAACTGAATTGTAATTGTAAACTTCTTTGTTATGCACAAACCTTTAAGTGAGAAATAAACGCGCTGTTTATGCATTATTTTGGCCCGTAATAGGACTGCGACAAACACGAGCGTGGACAGTTACTCAATCACAGTTACTCAATCACAGTTACTTAATCACAGTTACTCAATCACTCGTATCTTACAGCAACGACAGCTGAACTTAGAGAAAATATACAACTTCTCATCCTTACTGACAAAAAGTTAAAACCGAAACGCAGCTCAAGGAGGATGAATAGCTAATGAATCTTTGGATCTCTTTCTTCTTATGTAATTAAATACATTTATTAGAAAATAAACAAACGACAACGATACTTCGTGCACGTACCTCGGCTCTATAGCGTTTCATTGACGGAGAATGAAATGGGACAGATGATGCGTCGCATGTTTAAAACTCTTTAACGTCTAATGTCAGCAGAACAAGACAAAAACGAATAAAAAAATAAAAAGACATAAAGGCGACTGACTTGCATTGGTTATTCTGCCCGGCTTTATCAGTCCTGTTATCAATATCGCATAGACGGAGAACAGACCGAGACCCTTCAATGAGATGCGCATTAACCATCAAAGCACAACAGCAGCTTTAACTTTTATGACGTTGCAGTGGTTATTAAAGCGCTGGTACTTACATGAGAGAGAATCCAGAGCCGGTCAGAAAGACAGACTTTCCTCTTCAGATTAAAGAGATTCCCTGTGGACCTTCCGTGTGTCTCCTTGTGATTTTACACAACTTCCCAATAATTTGCTTTATGAAATCGCTTGTGCATGAATCTAACCAATGAGAAGCCTCTGCATGGAATATTTAAAATAGACAACCAGTGACTGCATTGAGGGGCGGAGCTCCGCGGGCGGAATAGCGCTTACCTGAGGCTTCCTACTTAATAATTCATAAGGTCCGGTCTGGTACGCCGAGAGGATATTGTACTTGGAATAATTAAAAACACATGAAAGGAACAATATTCGTCTGCAGGAAATTGTTTTTGCACACAAAATATTTCAATGACATTTGAGAAACTGATCTAACAACGTCTTTCAAATGTGTACATTATGGCATATTATTTAAATAGATGGTACTGGTGTCCGCCAGTTTGTATGACAGAACCATTAACAGAACCACTTTATGTCACTCATCTAGTGTTCACATTCGTAATGATGACTTGCTATTCGTAGTAAACTAAGTTTAAGTTTATAGTAAAAATATTTAGCAAACTATATCTACTGTCTATATTGCTTCCGAGTTTAAAATAATAACTGACCATATGTAAGGCACATATTCCGTTTGTAAACCAATCATGCGTGTGTAAATCTAAAAATACTCGCGTATCTGCGTAATCTTCCATTAAAGCGTAAAAGCGTCATCGTGATGAAGCGCTTACTGTTCCGTCGACGTCACTTATTCCGCGCAGACTATTGGACGACGCAAAAATAATAATAAAATATCGCATCTATTTCGTCATAGCAAACGCGCAATTATAGAAGTAACATACAAACACAAGAATAAAGAATAACCACAGATAAAAAGATGGTTTCGTTTACAGAGAAGATTAGAAACATTAAACCACCATCAGCATTAAGTATTTGGTTCTCTGAACAAAGCAAGTCTTTTCAATTCATTAAATTTCAATTAAGGCTCCAGATGTCCTGTCTTTCTTCGCGTTTCATTGCTCATATGTTGGCTGTGCACTTCAGTAAAACAATTTCAGACCAGTAATGACCTGCGCAGCATCATTTAATGCTACAGGCCCTGAATACATGTTTAGACCCATTCTGTTTCCAGAGGAACTTAAGTGGCTCAGGTGTTTTTGAAGAAAGCCAATCATCTATCTGCTTTTCAGATGTGACCCCAGCACCAATGAAATTTAAAATCAGATCACGATACATGCGTACATTGTCATCAATGATCTATCCCAGCTAAAAGTTTTAGATTATAAGAACGTTTCTCTGATGTTTCCAGTAAGTTGCAAAAATGTTATTTTAAATGTTCTAGGAATATTCAAAAACGTTTTTTAAAAATTGATTAACATACCACTTTAAGCCATAAGAAAGTTATTCAAACTTTTTTAATTCTGTAACATTTCACAACGTTCCATCAATAACTTAAGAAAAACAATATATGATATGACTAACTATTTAATACTAACATCACTATAAGAACATTTTTGATAACGTTGAGAGAACTGTATAGAACATTAGCCAACACTCTGAGAATGTTTCTTGCTGCAATTTGACCTGGCATTTAATTAGTTGGGTTAGTTTTTGGTCCAAAATGTCCCTTGTTGTCGTTTTCTGTTGCAGTTGCTTTTCTACAGATTCACATACACTGGGGGACTTGTAAAGCGTGGGACACCAGCTTGGAAGTTGGTTTAGTATAGTAGTAGATCCAAGCATTACCTTCCTTGACAATTCAATGTCCTTGGCAGATTCTCACATCCATATGCTTTTATTGTACCGATTGGCTGATGGTTAATGTCATATGTCAGCTCTCCTCAAATGGACCATCATCATTAGCTCTCATAAAACATGACATTACGGCTCTAATCTGTACAGATCCCATTAAGAGTCACTGACAAAATGACTCCCGCTGGGCTGAAACCAGGAAATGTGACAAAGCATTTTAAGTTAATTAGTGCACAGTTTGTTCCAATTTAACCGCCAAGCAATACATTTGTGCTGTTTGGCTACGCTGTTGATTTTTTTAAAACGTACGTCCACTCAAATGCAAATGAAAGTTCTTTCATTATTTTAGTGTTTTGTGGAAGAAGGGAAGTCAAATGAGCTTGAAAGGACACGAGGGTCAGACATTTTTATTTTTAGGAGAACTATCCTCGGGTGAGTTGAAAGACTTAAAGACATCATGTTGTTCACACTCTCTCATTGAAACTGAACAGAAACTTGAACACTGATTTACGTCTCTGGCTCACCTCGCTTGCCCCTTGTTCTGCTTAATACAGGAGCGCTGATTAGATTTTTATTTTATAGAAATGTAGCAAGTAAAACTCTCACCCTCACCCTGAGATATGAGGAATGCCCTTTCATTTCAAAATAATGCCAAAAAATGGGTTTACGCTTGTTTAATGCTTATTCCTGCCACTTGCACTAATATTTAATCTGCTGCTATGCCCATTTTTCCACACTCCCTCTCTAAACACCATCATTCACTGTTTTAATTTAAAGTATGAATATGTGATTTATTTTCCAGTGGCATGGAGCATAAATCTACTTTGCAGTGTGATAACAGAGGTGATGTCCCCTATATCGATCCAGAGCTTAATAGTGTTTGTTCTTCATAGCTGATCTCAGGAAATAAGGCAAATATACAGTTTTGAATGAGCTCTCTCATGGTATCCAGCAGAGGAATGAAGCTGCTGGAACAATACATACACACCCTCTGCCGTGCATTATTGTTATATGGCAGGTCTACTTAGGAACATTCAAAGAAGTGACCGTGGCTCGTCCTTTCAGACATAAACCCAACTAACAATTTTAGGTTGTAGGAACGCTAACCTAATGTTTCCATTAAGTAACAAAAATGTTAAAAATATATTTTCGAAAGTTCTAGTATCTTTCAAAACTTACAGTTTTTAGGCATTGCATTAACGTTAATGCTTGGTTATATGGAACATTTTTAAATTCTGTAATATATTTAAAACGTTCCACTAACTACTTAAGAATAATGTTTTTGATGTATATGATATATAACATTTAGACATTTACTAATGTTACTGCAAGAATGAGTTTTGGTAACAGAACTTTTAGAGAATGTTAGCCAATGTTCTGAGAACATTCCATGTTAGCTGGGTAGTCACAGGACATAGCGCAAAGAAGGATCTCAGCTGTTTCTTCAAGGCAGTAATGAGATTAAGTGGAGATGAGGTGGAGAAGTCTCCTTCTACTCAGATGTCTATTCACGTGTCTCAAGAGTTAGGAAGACTAACTCTTGACTAACAGCTAACAATGAACATTTGCAGAACATTGAAATTTTTAACAACATTACAGAACATTTCTGTAATGTTGTTACAGACATTTTTAAAACATTACAGAATTAAAAAATGTTTAAATAATGTTCTTATACCCAAAAAAAGCGTTAATACAACGTTTAAAAAGTAAAAAATAACATGTCAACGTTTTTGCTACATTAGGGAAACGTTCTTAAAATCTAAAATTGTTAGTTTGGTACTTGGTGAAGTACCACTTGGTGATATGCAAGAACCTCTGAGACTGGTCTAACGTAGTCAGACGTTTGACTAAATTAAATTAAATGGTTTCAACCCCGGACCTTGTAAACAAGGTGGCCCAAAGCACCTTGCGCAGCTGCCACATTATATCAGCAAGAGGGCGGTTTGTGGGCGTGGCCATCTGAGGTCGCAACTAATGATGTAGCAACGTCTGTGCGAAAACATTTTGCGTGTTTGGTTTTTTTGAGTTATATTTACATTTCATGTCTTTGAAAAATACTTTATTTCAGGGGAAATATCTGCTCCATTGAACATTGTATCTATCACTGTACTGCCATACCATCACGCGTTTGATAAATGGGGGTAGAAAGTAGTTTTCTGCCATCGGCCAACAAGCTTCCAAACTTTCCTAATTATTTTTCTCAATGTTTGTTGCGTCCACTTTATTGCCTGAAATCTTGCTTGTTGAGCAGATAAAATGTAGAAGGCCATCATTCTGTCACTTTTCCCCATGCTTGTGTTTCGGGCCCTGAGGGTCTGTCAGATCAATAAGAGAAATCAAACAGTGATTCTCACTCGTGGCACAGACACAAGCGGGTAAGAAACAGAAATGTTGCAGATGTCTTAGTACATCAACATCACAGATGAACCCTATGTGGAATGCCTTAAAGGTGACGTGTGTCAAATTCTCAGTGTTAAAATACTTTATCCTACCCATTCTATAAAATATGCAGAGATAACTGTGTAAGTAATACCTTTATGAGTTCTCTTTTGTGGCCCTATTGATTTGCTGTGCATCTCTACTAGTCCTACTTGAACAGCAGCATTACCCTCAGGCAAAAGAGGGCCAGCTGGGTAATGGGGTGGGGTCAATTTTTAAGGCAGAGTTTACATTACTTTCTGTTTACACATCACTGAATCATTCCAGCAGGGCACTTTATCTGTGCTCATGTTAATAGATTACCGCACAAACTGCAAACGCGAGCCGCTAAGTGTAGTTTAGCAAGCAACTCTCTCTGTCAAAATATGATTTACGGCTTTATAAAAAGGAATATTTGGTTCACACTAATGATAAACACTAAATGTCAACCCTTTGTTGTTGTTTAATTTTTTAATATTTAATTTCTTACAGCTTTGTCATTATTTTGTGTATGTCCAATGCTCGCCAAGTCCAATGAGGTCAAACTGTACATTTCCTGAGAAAACAGCTCAAATTAGAAATCTTTATTTTAAACTGACTGTTGCGAATAATGGTAAGATATGGAGACTGTTTTGAACACTGATCTGTTATGTACTTGCTTAATAATTTATTTTTGTTTATTTTTAACCACAAAGTTATGGATTATAGCTTTAAATTGCATTTTAAACACTGTATGACATGCTTATGTGATGATGTTACATTATATAATAATTGTATGACAAACAGATTTGTTAGACAGAAAAAAGTGGATACAACTTCACCACGATTACATTTAAAACTTTAATTTTATTAAGTGGGAGTTTTAGGGCAATGCTGCGAGGCGATCGGACCAACTGGTCTATTGGTACCGGTCTACTGGCCCATCTCACACCAGCCCAAAAGTGTAAAAGCTGCTATTGACTCATTTAATGATGTGAGTTTAATGCACTTAATGGTTCTGTTTGTCCAACCAATGCCAGGCTCGAAAAAAATCACCTCACACAATATGCAAAGCATTTAAACAATGAAAGCTGTCTCTTATTGTAAATAACATTTTTCCTGTTCGAAGAGGAGATGTTGGAGGGATTGCAGGTTCGAGCAGGTGGAGCACAACAGATAAATCAGTGCGATTACACGCGAGGACTTGTACTTTTGTATCCGCCCTCGGCCAAACCAAACGTAACTTGTTGTGTTTAGACAAAGCGTGCTGTCAGCATCCGCTAAGAGACTTTCTAGCGTGTCATCTCTCTACTGAAGCCTGTGAATTAATTTTCCATCGATTTGGAGAAGTCTTGAAGAGGAAACAGAGAGATGACGTCCATCTCCGGTGAAAGGGGAGTGCGCTGCTGTAGCAAACCAGGTATCTGTACAGATACCAAAGGCTGTGAAGTTTGGAGGAGTGAAACTGTGACAATGATAAATCATGCTAATCTTTGCCTTTCACAGAAGATGAGTAGAAAAGCAAAAAGGTTTACAAAGACCTTTGTTGACCTTTGTACAGCACTTTCCCACCTAACAATTTTAGGTTGTAAGAACGTTTGCATAACATTTTCATGTAGTATTAATATTTCGCTTAGTTATGAGAATGGTATTTAAACTTTTTAATTCTGTAACATTTTTAAAACGTTCCCCTAACAACTTTTAGAGAATGTTGGCCAACGTTCTAAGTTCCCTGTTAGTTGGGTTAATATAAACGCATTGTACTCGTCAAAATATTTGCATATTTGTGTATAACGAAAAAAGGTGGTAAAGGTATTACTATACTGTATACATATAAAAGTTCCTTTTTAAAAAATATAAAATATTAAATTATATTGTCACCAGCTTCAGACATATCAATTCTGTTCTGTTCTGCTGAGTTTAGCTCCAAACCTAAACCAGCTAGTTAAGGGCTTCAGGCTTACTTGAAAATTATAGGCAGGTGCATCAGAGGGTTGAAACTAATCTCTGCAGGATGTGTTCATCTAGAAACAACATCTAACAGCCCTGCTTTACAAAACCACGTTTTCTTGAATCAATCAATACAACACAATTTTGTATTTCTTGTACTACAAACAGAAATGACTCGAGGGGAAATGGTGCTAAAATACCAAATCGTTCATTTGTCTGATGAAACCAACATTCCATGCTTTTGACATATAAATCTTACAGTTTAATTGCAGGTAAAATTGTGGGTTGTTTTGTCTTACAGTTCATCACCAGAACTGCTTAAAATAACACATTGGACTGAATTCACCATTAAAAGCTGATTTGCATGCAAATAAAGCTTGCATGGTTGCCCATGGCCATTACGCTGATTACAGACTTATTAATGCTTACCATTGTCATTCTGCATAAGAGGGTTGACTGACTCGCACCAAGAGAAATAATTTTGCATTGTCACTAAATGCTGGGCTGCAACTAACATGGTCAAACTAATAGACTATTGATCTGAGAGGAAGTGTGCAGACCATCCGAACAGATCTCCGACAATGGTTGATTCACTGCAGAGATGCAAGACTCCTGTATTTATATATACTCTTGTATAGTCATAAAAACATCATTGTGGTTTCCTCTGAATAAAACAGAACACGATGCAAAAACATAAGTAACATTGTAAAGGAGCAAAAACATCAACAATACATTAGAACACACCATAATTTCATCTTTAAAGGCAGAATAAGCGCTTCTTTCCAGAAACATATTTTGTTATACTGGTTGAAGTCTCTTAAGTGGTACAGATATGTTTGAATAAATATATATCTTCTGTGAAAGGCTCATTCGGTCCAAATGCACTGACAGGATGTCCTATCTGCGTACCTTTGCTTGCTATTGGAGGAGGCTTGGCTTTAAAGAGCGGTTTGGATCAGAGGTGGAATCTAAAGCTAGCTTGCTATTGCTAGTCTCTCTGAAAAACTTCCCCACCTGTCTGCAGGAATGATCAGCATGTGATGTGGATTATGCTTCGCTCTGCGCTGTGTGAATATTCACACAGCGTGGCCTGCTGGAGAAATTCACTTTCGCTTTAATTTCAGGATTATTGATCTGTTCTCGCTTTATTGCTGCATGACATCCATAATCAGAACAACAGTCTGACAGATGAGATTAATAAGACAGGAAGAGGAAGGAAGTAGAGAACTTGAGTCCATCTCTCATAACCTCTATTTAATTACGCCTTTCTCTGATCTTGATGGATTCTCCACCATCAGCCATAAATTCTCCCTTTATCTCCCCTGCATGATATCTGTTTGTTTAAGACCACATTAGAACTCGCGGTTTAATTAATCAGATGACTGCAACTTAATTATGATTGAGATCATTATTTTCCAGAGTCTCCATTAAAATGAGGGAATTAATAGAAATGACTGTGCAATATGAAAACAATCTAGTTTCAGTCTAGAATTTCTAAAATTAGTCCAACACAGAGCGGTTACTATAAAGACCCACGCAATATTAAACACAGTCTGGCAAAACAATACCATAAGCTAAAAAGTTTACGTTGTGTGAACGTTTCCATAACATTTTCATAAAGTAACAAAAACATTAAAAATGTTATTTGGAAAGTTCTGGGAGTGTTTAAAATGTCCAGTTTTTAGACAATTAGTTAACATTATTGCTTAGTTAGAACGATATTTTAACCCTTTATAATTCTGTAGTGTTTTTAAAATGTTACATTAACAACGCTAGAATAACATTTTTTATATATACTGTATAACATTTGATGTTGAAAAAGTTCTACTAATGTTACTGCAAAAACAATCTGGCGCTTAATATTCGGAGAACATTTGCTGTTAGCTGCGGGAGGTGACGAAATTGCACGATTCTCCTTTGAAACGGTCCAGGAAACATCTAGCACAGTATAAACAGAGGCTGACACTTTAGTGTAGGCAGTATTTATTAACATTAGTTAATGCATATAGCTTATATAACTACCCATGAACAATAATTGTACAGCAGTGTATTGTATTGGCATTGACTAACATTAACAAAGATCAATAAACGTTGAAAAACTGTTTCGTTAGTACGTGTTAGCTGCTAATGCATTTACTAACGTTAACAAATATAACGTTACTGTAAATTGTTACAGTTCGTATAATCTGCTATAAGATCAGTAGCTGACATGAAAGGCAGGCCTTCCAAAAAATACACCTGTGTTTGTTTTACAGCACTCGGCTCTCAGTAACCTGCAGGGGGGATCTGCACACTGTTTAGTCAGTATGCAGCCAGTATAGGCGCCACGAAGCCATGTGTCACTTCGCTCACTGCTCGCATACAGGTGAGCTTATCAGTGCCGAAGATGAATTGAGACACAAGGCTGCGGTACTTTATCTTGGTCAGGAGCGTACGGTTATCCTCGCAGGTTGAAAGATATAGCAGCAGCTTCTAGAGGTAGCCAGTGTCCTTTCCCTTTAAAACAAAGATGACTGCCTGGCCAACAGTTATTTTTAGTAATCTTGAGTCATTTTATGACCACGAACGAGAATTGTCATTTAATCTCGAAGCAGCATCCAGAACTGCTCATCGAAACTAAATGCGTCGTATTATTTCTCAATGGCATTTGGGGATTTTTGGGGCGAGTTAATGAGGGGAAAAAGAAATGTATTTATTTATTTATAAATACATTCCGGGGACGTTCTTTATACATATCACCACATTACTGGAGCGTTATTACTTAAATAAGTCAGTCAGCTTGGCTGCCATTTTTGGCAATTATTTTCTAGGAAATAGATATAGAGGTTTAGCTCTTATCTAATGAGGTAATAATAAAAACTTTTCTAAAAAGTCGTCATTTTCTTGCCTTCATGTTGTTCCCAACCTTTATACCTTCTTTTCCTCTGTGGAACACAAGAAGAGACATTTTGAAGAATATTAGTTCTTTTAAACACACAATAAAAGATAATGGGGGTAATTTGGGCTGAACTTTCCCTTTAAACGTAGCTTTTTACTTACTTTATGATAATAATAAAGACATAAGGTACATACTGTGAGGTCGGAAAGAAATTTGTTATTAGGAGTGATGAGTAATGTTTGAGCTCAGTGCTATTATGGTCTTTTGAATTTGCTTGGGCCGGTGGACACATTGCAGAATTAGATGAATCTAAATACGCACAGCAGGGCCAAACCAGGTGGAAGCAGTAACAGGACCCAGCCAATAAAATATCTGATCAGACTCTTGGTAAGGATGGAAGGTTTTAATGTGGTGCGGTACAGAGGTTTATTTTCGAGGGGGGAGGTCAGCCCATCAGCAGGACGGAACACAACTCAAGGTGCGGAGGAGACGAAGACTGTGAGAAAACACAGCTGTAATCCTCCATAAAGACTCGCTTTAATATAAACAAAACCCCATCAGCCACAGGCCCATCACCTTGTGTCGCAGGTAAATGAGTCATCGATGTCCCCTTGTTTAGCAGATCAAGGCCCTCGCTAGCATCCAAATTTGTGTTCACAATATACCGAGTCACGTCAAAGGGAGCTAGGCAGTGAAATGAGAAACATCCACCATGTCAGAGGTCAATTTATCACTCTGAAACACAAAAGCATAACAAGAAATTATACAAGGCAATAACAATATATCATGTACTTAAGATGAGGGTGACTGGGTAAACAGTAGACAGGAAACAAAACTTTACTGGCTTTAGTTGTCAGCCGTGCTTATTGTTCATTTAATGCGATCACTTTCGATCCATCTTAGAACGTTTTAGGTTCTCTTTAGTCAAGTCACACATCTGACTTGAAGGAGAAGCGTGTCATTTCCATGCCACCAATCAGAATTGCGAAACTAATCTCATCAGCCATAGGTTGAACAAACAGATAATCCCGCCCCCATCTTATGCCATTGGGGGAGCCAATTTTGCTTCGTCAACATGTTTTAATAGCGCCACAGAGCCGTGGCTAACATAGATATTTCTGCGTCTGAAGCTGCGATAGGAGAAAGTATCTTAACATTAACAAATTGCACACATCACCTTTAACATAAAGTATTAAGATGAGAAACTTTTTTTTAAAGAAATCTGCCCTTGAAATAATTTGCCGTTGATATGCGTCTTGGCTCTATTTTTATGCATAGGCACATTCAATTATGCAAGCCAGCGGAGGGAGACAAAGTGTGACGTTTCCAAAGTTTAAGCCCAGCCTACACAGAACGTGTTCCCGCAGGACCCTACAGGAAACAGTTTCACACTTGAGAGATGGTTAAAGGGGAAATCTCTCCACCCCTGCCACTTCCATTAACTTTGGCTGGGTGAAGTGTAGGGACGTGTGGACTATGAGCCGAGGCCTTCAGAGACCTGCGAGAAAGAGTGTTATTTTATATAGCTGTGGTGATGTATTGGGGGTGACGGAGCATGAGTCTGAGCGGAGACCACCCAAAGATCTTTTCACACTCGCGTGTTTGGATGTTTCTTAGATTATATTGACAGTTGTCTGTAAGCCCAGCATTGTGGGCTTTTCTTTCGCACAGACAAGCAACACCTGCACATTTTTCAGTAAATGAAACATAAAACTTTAGTTAAGTAATATAATGCCTCGTTGCTTCCAAAAGCTTGGTGCACGAACACAACACAGCACTTGCGTGATCTCTGTTTGCCCTCAGGTTCGGTTCCTCAGGCTTTCATTTAAATCCATGGCCACTAGGTGGAGACACACTTATTATAACTGTAGTTTAGCGCCATGATTTGGGAGGCATGCATGGTGCAAGCAGAAAAGACACCAGGCCACTGTGTTCTAATGAACGTACATTACACCTACTGCAGGTCTGGTCAGCATGGAGTAACATAATGTTAAGTGTCTGGGCCTTAAAGATGATGATCACTTTGAGTTCCGTGCAATCCCAGATCTTTAAACATTACACTTTACCACCCCATAATAAAGTGTAGGATCTTTCATTTAGCTGACCAGTGTCCTATTTTGTCCTCTTAAGTTTTTACCTAAAGAATTGAAAAGCAGAGATACTTTTAACAAAAACTATGACGTGATGATGTCCACTAACACAAGATCCTCCGCTCTCTCATGCCCCTTTCTGGAACAAAGATTAATGATATAAGATGCACAAGATGCTCCTAGCTAGATTAAAGCTGCCCTCTGTCATTTTTTGGTTAAAAATAAACAACAAACAGTTGTTGAGCGAGTGCATATCAGATCAGTTTTCAGCACAATCTCCTTACCTGACCCTGATTGGCTACTGTAAGCGTACAATATAATAATGATTTAGAATTGTCCGTTTGACTTCATCTTACTTTAACATACGTGATGAAAAGTTTTTTTCAAACAGAGATGGCGGTAGAAAGGCAGAAGATACGGAGGGCAGCTGTAACGATGCAACGTCATTCAGAACGGTGAGTTTTGCACGTAGCATCCCACAGCCCCTCTGCACCGTGTCGGTTTGTGGAGTTTTAAGGGAAAGCTTCCTGGCTGTCCGCTGTGGCATGGGTAGAAAAACAGCCCTGTCCCGTCCCACCCTATAATCAGTCATTTTAACAGCTCTCATTTTCTGCTGTATATATAACTATAATTGTCAAGAGATACTCCCCTGGCGATGCATATGTTCTGCTGTTTGCAGTAAATTTTAGAGTGCAACTGCGAGGAGCCCGTGAAATTTACTCTCACGCACACAAATAACACAAAGTCAACGTATGACGGTATCAAATCAGTGTTTGTTTGTTTGAAGACTGTTGTTTTCGATGGAACATTTCGAAGAGGCCAACATTTATTTTTAGGAAACATAAATATGGGTATTGTGTTCTTGACCTTAGCTTCCCTTGTTTTTCTCCTTTCCACTGCAGCGTTACAGTTGATCAGTCATCATAACAAAGCAACACGAAACTAACTTCAGAACCGTCACAGGATCTCATAAAATGACACACGTTTGCTGATTAATTATCACGTGTCCGTCTAGCTGTGTCGTTTACAAAACAGTCAACGCAACAAAACTGCGGTCTGACTCGTGAGCGTGCAGCGCTAGCGGCTGAACAGACATGCTAAATGCGCACTATGTCCTTCAGCTGGTGCTTGTGGCATTACAAGGGCTATAGGAACTAGAAAAAAATCACTTAAACATGAATATTATCACTTTTTTCTTGAGGCATCAGGTGACATACTGTAACAGAATGAAATGTTTATGAAGCGGAATGCAGGGCTGGTGCTGAGACATAGATATGTGGAGTTATACAAGCTACACAGTGAAAACAGCCCTTATAACCGAGTGTAATTTCAGCTGCGTGGTTTTCAGGGTTATTTTGCAAATGAATGTCTCTCTTTTGTGTTTCTTTCTTCCACGATTGAAAAACATGCTGCAAATGCAACATTTTTCTGTTGTTGTGTTTTGGTTTTAAGAAATAAGAAACGCCGTCAAAACTCTTTTACAAACACACATTTATTGATAATGGAGCTCTAGTCATTGTGTAATGAATTGTGGGACACAATAAACACAGAAACAGAGTACAGACCGCTAAATGAGACTCAATGAGGGATATTATATTATATTATATAATATATATATTCACATTTAAGGTCACTTGCTTGCATGGACTGTTTACTGTAAAATCCACCATGACAGTAAGAAGAGTCATAACTTACATGTTTTGCAGTATCTGGAATGATTTTGGTATTTTGTTACTGTTCATATAGCTGGCTGGACAGGTGTTGAAAAACTAGAGAATATACACATATTTCATCCCTGAGAGAACTGCAAACAACGTTTAAGACCATTGTGTCACGTCTGCTCCATAAAAACTCCCAGGAACGTTCACAATTAGCACCAAAAGTTTACTTGAAATTATGGAGAGGAACCAATGAATGCGTTAACCATGAATACAAAGTATACAGTAACATGATGCGAGTCATAAATAAAAGCACCTCTAATATAATAGATCGAGAGTACATGAGTAACATGGTGAAAATAACTGTACACAGAATATGGGATAAAATAAAACTGAAAAATGCCATAACAGATTCGGGACATAGGAAGCGGTGTGCTGCTACACACAGAAATAAGTTACAGTAAGCAACATCTAGGCATTAAAAACTCATTTAAAGATTCACCAAAGTTTAAGATAAAACAGGCCAAAATTAGTTATGAAATCAACAATTACAGATTAAATTTATTATAGATGCTGGACTAGAAAAAAACTTTAAACATGATCGTTTGGATAAACAGTAGGAACGAATTACATATCAGTTCATAACATGCACAGTCATGAACTGCTGTAACTGCTGTCATGAACTGTGCAAATAATTACAAATGTAAATAATCATTTCAAGACACATACAGTACACCTCAAATATTATGGTAGCGTTACAGTAGCGTTAACTACTTTAAGAATCTATTCCTAAAGATTACTGCTCTACACTTATTGCTTTACACTACTGTACGAAAGTCTGATGTTTCTTCAGCGCTGTTTGCAACTTTGTAACAACTTAAGATACATGTCCTCTATGCTATGTTTGTTTTAAAGCTTCAAGTACAGTATACGCTAGACTAAGGCAACTCGTTTCATTCAAACACGCATCAAATCGCCAAGATAGCAATCAACCAATAGCAAGCGCTTATTAAAACGATCAATTATTGAACTAACAAAACTCTCACCTAAAACATTTGTTTAAGTATTAAATAAATTAAACCTCAGCATATACAACACCCTCTGTTATCCTTTAGGATGTAGGAAAGTCATCGACAAGTGATGATAAGGTTTATCGGAAAAGGAGAGGAAGCACAAATACCTAAACAATAAACGAACAAACATACAAACAGAGAAGTGTGTGTTGATATGGGGTAGTGACTGGCCCAGTTGTACCAGAATACTGACGGTCCATCGATAAAGTGCATAACCCAAAGACAAGAACTGAAATGAAGGTAAAAACTCTGGAAAAAAGCATTTAAGTGCTACTGACTGCACTGATCTGTAGTATTGTTTTCAAACATTTTTGGTGGAAAGTTTTCATTAGCCCATGAAAAATGAAAAATGAATTATACTGAGGGCTTTTATTCTATAATGACTTGTCAGGAAATAAATACATGGCTATGCGTAAGTAACAAAGAAAAATGGGTTATTTTCTAATTTTGGTCTCTTGTTCCTGAGAGCTACAAATGTTGTATGTTTTACTCCAGCTGAATGAAACTCACAACAATTGAACCTTTACTAGCCGCTAAAGTTTAACTCGCACTAACTCACACTTCCACAACAAACATCATCTCTACTCACCTAGTCATTGTTTGATTGTGAACCAGTGGGAATCAGTCTGAACTGTTAATCAATGGTTAATAATGATGATATATTCTTTCTGTTGTTTTACAAACATCTTCCAGGATGAATCTTATGTCATTGAGGTGGTTTATTTTTGTAGACGGTCTTTTCCACTCAGTGGTGCTATTGGCAGATGGTTCTGAAGATCTCTTTCACCCAGTTTATTTAAATTAAATCGCAATTAAATCGCATTTTCCTGAAACCCTTGAGGAACATTCTGTCCTCTCACCTCTCTGTCTACTCGACTCAGATGAAGTTATTGGTGATCTGACGCTGGTGCTCAAACAAATCCTCAATTTCAGCGCTGTAGGCATCACCTGAGAAGACAGAGGGTGTCAGACAGGGTATGCAGACAGAGTACTGGCACGTTTTAGCGTGTGTGGTCATGGTATTCACGGTATGTTATAGAGACCAAATGTACCCACGAGTATAATAATACCAGTGAATTCTGACCTTGTGGGGACAGTTTTTGGTCACCATGAGGAAACAAGCTTATAAAACATATAGAATTAGGGTTAGTGTAGGGGGATAGAATATACAGTTTGTACACTATAAAAACCATTACGTCTATGGAATGCCCCCATAAAATATGAAAACCCCAAATTTGCATATGGGGGTTTACTTAACCATATACTGGGAACAAATGTGTACCCAAAAGTCAGCAAAACCTGACAAATCTGAGCAAAACCTCCTTTTGAGAACGTTTAAAAAGGGTTTAAAAAAAGTTTAAATTGTTTTAATATTTTGAAAAATGCAGACAGTGTTCTGTTAGGGTTAGAGTGTGGATAAGCTTGTATTGTTTATAACTAGCTGTGTATCAAAACAGCAGACGTCTATTGAATGTCCTCATTCAGATAGATGGGTAAATGTGTGTGCATGCGCGTGTTGCTTTATACCTGCATGGCAGCTGTACATAAAAACTCTGTGCCCGTCGTATCTGCATCGACAGCGCATGACATTGTTCATGAAGTCTGATTCGGCCATGTCCAGAGACGGGTTGACCTCAACCTGACAATACAAACAAAAATACAGTGTTTCTTAAAACAAAATCTCTATGTAGAAACCGCTCTGCTCTGCGTGTACTGATGTAATCTTGGCTGTAATGGAACTAGGATGAACTGTATGAATCACTGTGCCAACGTCATCGTATCAGAGCGTCGTAAAAGCTCCAGACGTGCAGAAACAACGAGAATCTGGAGCTTGTAAGGAAATGTTATGCAATCCGTTCACATATTGCCCATCAAGCCAAACTGGGTCCACCTAAAAAGCCTTCCATATTACCGTTATACAATAGCAATATAATAATTTACTGGTACAAACAGCTGCTGGTGAGGCAGAGAAAGGGTTCAAAAGTGTCTTTGAGAGACTTACATTATTGTATGGAAATCTGTAAACCACTGAAGCAGATGCGTTTGTGCCTGGTGGGCTTAGGAACTTCGTAAGCACTTATAGCTAATGCTGAAGCGCTGATTCAACTGTTTATTTTTGCTGTGATACAGTAGAAATATTTTTTCTAGTAGATACTCTTAAGGTAATTATTTTGTGAGCGCATTTAAATGCGAGAACGTGTTAGTTACTTATCTTTTGGTGCTTTTATTTTTTTAATGCCAGTATGCAACTTTAGACCAGTTCTGGGTCTGTCTAACCATATGTTTGCGCGAGAAAGTGCGTGTACAGCAGGCGGGTGCGAGTTCCTCTGAATCTAACTGACCGTGTCTAATGAACGGGATATTGCACGGTTTCTCTTCCAGCACGGAATGCATAGCATTGAGTTATTTTGGGGGAAATTAGGCTGTACGATTAAAGACAAGAAACACATATTACTGGATTATGAATTTGAGGTCATTTACACAAACTCACTTCACATCCAAAAACTACACGACAGAATAGCCCTGCATCTTTGCTAAGTTTGGCAGGAGCAAGAAAACTGTGACCATTGAGTATCTCCACATCTCTCTGCCACGCCATTTTAAGCAGCAGCCCGATGCTGGTTTGTAATTTGCATCTGCTAAACGCGCCTAAAATACATGCAAATCTGTCACAGCGACATTTTCAGCAAATAAATCTTCAAAATGGTCAAGACACAAAGGTACACTGTAATTAAAACAAAGCTGCACATCAACCTGTATTTTACAGCTGCGATGTATAAATGGCATCTTGATTGGCCCCTAAAGCAGTTGTTCCACTGCATGCAAAACTCTCAGAGCGGCAGGGCCCCCGAGAGCCCGCTACCCACAGTGATTTAGATGATTAACACGTTCTAAGTTAATGATAGAGGAAAAAGTGACTAAAACACATCCTGAGAGAAGAATCCCAGTTATAAATAGTATCCCAACATTATTTGATGCTATTTGATCTATTCCTGTAGCTCAATTGGTACAGCATTGCACAAGCAGTGCTAAAGGTTGTGGGTTCGATTCCCAGGGAACACATGTACTGATCAAAGGCATGACTTGAATGCGCTGTTAAGTTGCTTCGGATAAAAGCTTCCGCCATTCACATAAAGGTGAATGTAAATTTGAAGACTTGTGATAAAAGCTTTGAGATGTTATGCCAAAGAATGACATTTTCACGAGATGTTTTGAATGTTCGAAACGGCGCACCTGCATGATGTAATCTCCAGGCCTCACGTCTGTGATGTCAATCCACTGACAGTCGATATCGTGACGGTATGTGTCCCAGCAGCCCACCGTAATCCCCTGGTCTCCATAATTGTAACATGCATATCGTTTGTGAAGCCCTGATGGGAAAAAAAAAAACAGATTTGTGCATCTGAACCATTTGCCCAAATTCTGCACATCTAAGATTTCACATAGCTTGTCGTTTACCATCCGGGCAGTAAGTGTCCTCCAGGCAGAAACTGGCTTTGTGTCCTTCAGCCACGCGACTTCCGTTAAGCGTTAGAAGGTCATAATGTGTGAAAACCTCGATGCTGTGATAATGCCTGAATAAACGACACAATTAACATCTGGAACATTTCAACACCCTAGCAACCTCCCAGAACACACCAGCATCATGGAGTTTCACACAGTTAACCCCTGCTTGCGTTTTTAGTTCCATGTCATGTACATTTCAAGCTTGCAGGTGAACACGAGGAGAACAAAGGGTCACTATGGACCGCTGCCTAATGACCTCACTGCTCCTACATGAAGGCGTTGGCTGCCACGGTAACGCCCTTTACAGGAAGTTGTTGTTATGCTGACGAGGTGCCGTTTCCAGGTCTGTTTACTCAGCTTGTCTGAAAGGACGGCTTTCAAACGTGACCCTCGCCAGTGTTGCTTTAAGAGATTAATAAAACAAGTTTGACCCGCGAGCACGCAGAGACCGAAACTCGCCCACAACAGCGCGCCTTGTTCCCGCAGAATGGCTTTGCAATTATTTTCAAAACACATATAAAGAGAGTGGAGGCGGTCAAAGCAGCTCATTAATTTAAAAGAGAGACTGAGGGACCTTTCTGTGCACCACGATGACTACACTGTGCTGTGCTGAGCACAAGAACAGCAAGAAAACTCTTACCTGTGGCATTGGTGCCAGGTCCAGGACTCGCGTGACGCACGAGGGCGAAAGTCGGCTCTGCCCAGGTTCATGATGCGAGAGGAAAAGCGCAGAAGCCGCCGGTGACCGTATGGCCAGTTCATACGGCTGGCAGAGGAGGAAAGACAGTTTTCCTCGTGGGCACAGGTGAGAAGGTGCAGGGGCCGGTCCTCCAGGTACGCGCTCTCCTGCACGAGCTGGGCATCCAAAACCAGGTCGGGTGCCGCTGAACGCAGGATGTTGATCTATTAGTCTGCATCCTTGGGTTCAGATAGAATTATAATATGTGTGCATTTAAATCACTTACTTTCAGAGCAGGTGACGCCAGCCGCTTTAGCTCCGCCCCCTCGAGGACAGTGGATGTAGTTATTACGACGGCACTGCTGGATGGAGAGCTCCGTTCCTACACAGTGTGTTCCGCTCAACAGAACTTCCTGAGCTGCAGGGTCACCCTGCCAGTAATAAGTGTCCTGTACACGGGAGAAACACATTTCATACGATCTTAAGTTACCAAGCATGTATTGAGCTGTATATCATACAGCTTATTGAGGATTAAGAAGAATCTACTGATTAATAAGTAGACCTTAAAAATACTACTTCTGTGTTCATCCATTTGCTGTACTTAAGCATATGTATTAGTACTGCTGTGTGAACCTCACACAGCCTGTCAAAAAAGACGCCAAAAAGAAAACATTTCGTATCTTAGTTGAAAACGATTGAGGTTGTTTGTGATTATTATGTGACGATGTGACATCACCCATGATATCACATCCAAATGATATCACAAAAAAGATGTAAATTATGGTCAGCAATAAAGCAGTTTGATTTTCTTGTATGACAGTAATGAAAATGGGGGTTAAACGTGCTTCATTCTCAAAGCAAAATTCGAAAAAACCATGCAACGAAATCTTATGGATAAAGATGCTAAATATAATTTTATATATTTTCTTTCACATTTTAAGGTTAGGCCTGTATATGACCTGAAAAATAATCTGTAGTATTGTACATGTTGTACAGATTTACATTATATAAGCATTATTATATAAGCATTGTGACCTGGAAATACAGTATTACTGTACAGGAGTCGTACTATCTACTGTATAGCTGAAAACAGTACTGGAATGTGCATTTTGTCTAAAAATACACAGTTTACTGTTAACCTGTCCCACCCGTTTACCTCTACAAAACAACTTCTGTATAAAACTAGTGTTCCCCAGAAATATCCCACCTCTAAAACATGCCCAGGAAGCTCTCAAACACACGCAGACTGAGGCGACCAGAGCAAATAAAACACGAGACACGTTCAGGTGATATTACTGGAAAACAACATTCTTCAGTGGTCTCACCTGATGGGCACGTGCAGCGAACCCAAAGCCCATCTGTCTGCACACCACCATGGCTTCATTTATTCCCCAGTTCTCACTGCACACGGCCCCCCAACGCTTTCTCCCCCCCACCTCCATGAGCACCTCCACGCGCCCCTCGGCCGTGTCCCTGCCCCCTGCCAAGCGCACCTGAAACACAAACACAGTCACGACAGAGAAAACCAGGCCTGTCTCTGCACAACAGTGAAGAGCCATGGCAAACAAAACTAAGAGCTTTTCTTAGAGCTGCTGGAAGTGCAGCAATCAGGTTGTTCAAAGATGTGTTCCTGGATGGACATCTGGGGGTCCTGAAGCAACATTTTTGTCAAAGAAACAAAGCCCTAAACTAAACCCATTTCATAACTCAAACCCTAACCACTTACTAACAACTTATCCCTACAATCAAAAGGAAATTGCAGGTTGATAAGCAGTGTATGCAAGACCATACCCAGTCCTGAATAGAACATATCAACCCTAAACCTAATCCTTCAATCTGATTGGTTGACAGAAGTGTCCAGGACCACCAATGATGTTGACCCAGGAACACGTCTGATTAAGTGAAACCACCTTCACCTTAAAACTGCACTAACAAGCAGAAATATCGCTAGACCAGAGCGAATGATGCTGAATCTTTTCCCTAAATGCATTAGGGGCACAAGGGCAGGAATATTAGTTAATTTCGACTGTTATTCATTGTACATTTATAATCGATTTAGGATCTACAATGCAGAAATGTTAGCATGCAACACCAGAGGTGCTGGAACATTCTGAAGTACGCACTGTACTTCCACATTACGCACCGTAAAAACTGATTTGATCAATAAGTCATGACACCGTAAGTTTTTACGTTACTTTAACTTATCAAAATAAGTTAAGCATTTTTATTGTACTTTTTATACGTTAGAACAACTTAACACCAGTCAAATTTTGAAATATACAACCAATTTGGTTAAATTTATAATTTTAAGGAAGCAAAAATGTTTCATGGAACGGGTGGGGTAAATGTAGATGACTATTTAGCACCTGCGCATTCAATGTAAAGCTTGTGTTTGTCAGTAGCTTTGCATCCATACAGCACTAATGGTGCCAGATGTCGCCCCTGGCAACAAAGGCTCTTTGTGTTTACCGTGGTCTCCAGTCCAGTCTTGGGAACATGGCATTTGACGGAGGCGTCCCGGTTGTGTTTAAATGTCCAGGGAGGGACTTCCTGAAAGTTACAATCTAAGAGAGAACGCTCTGTGCCCGTGCACTGCACTGAGTTCATATGGATCGGCCCTGTGCCTGCAAAACAAACAAACAGTAGATGTCACTCTCCAAGTTCAAAGTCTCAAATATAAAACAAAAAACAAACACCCTGCCTGCCGGTCTGCCAGCCTGCCTGCCGGTCTGCCTGCCGGTCTGCCTGTTGGTCTGCCTGCCTGCCGGTCTGCCTGCCTGGGAACTTTCAGCACAGAGAACAGATTTTAAACTGACACTTTTTAACTGACCGTTGGCTACACCCTGCCCTACAAAACAAAACACATATCCCACACTAGCAACTGTTGCCGTCCACTATGTGATCATTTATCATTAGAATTCGCTTGAATCTTTTATTACAAGTCTGGAGTGTGTCTTTGGATAATTCCTGTAAAATTTAGTTTGAAATTATCCGTAAATACAGTAAAACGCTCAACACAGTCACATACGTGTGGTATTTTTTCTCTTTTCCGAATCCTAAGAAGTGCATGCGGTCGATTTAAAAGTGCCAGACAGATTTTAATCATTTCACCGCATAATTTCCTTACAAGAAATGAGGGATAAAAGATGAAGCTTAGCTTCAGAAGAGCTTTCTACAGAAAAGACTCTTGCGTTCAGTGTGACCACACAGCAGCATTCCTCTCTTTGTACAGTCACACACCTGTGAGGGCCACACATGAGTCCGATCACAATCGCAGGTGGGTTTTACCTCATCTCCATTGTCTTGGAGCTGAATGTAGATAAGGTAAGCACCTTCCAACAGCTGTCACAGCTCATTTCCCTCTCTGTTTACTTGTAACGTAAAAATGATTCAGCCACAAGTCAGCAACATGATACAATTCTGCCGAGAGTCCCACGAGAATATGAAACGACACCGAAGCAGCTTTCGAAAGAAATTAATTATGTCGTTTTTCATCTCTGAAAAACAGAACGCAGCTCTAACAGCTGTGGGGAGAGAAAAGTGATTATGCTTCAGTCTGGAGCGCAAAGTCTTACTGATTAAAAAGAGCCAATGAAATTTTAACCCACGGTTTAGTTCCTGTGACAAAGACGAAACAAGCACGGCCAGCGCTTTGGACTCGTTTCTGGGAAGAAAATCACTCGAGATTGGCTGAAATCCAAATGGTTCTTGTGGATGTTTCCTCACAGAGAAAATAACATATAATCAGAGATGTAACCAAATATTTAAGACTGGCATTTACCAAAAGTAACTATCGGTCATCAACAAACCTATATATCTATGACTAACCTGAATATCACACATGACGCATCCGACTCGATGCCTATGGTGATTTCAGCCCTGAATATAATTCATATAAATAAACCAAAATACACCTTCGGTTGGACTAGATAACTATCGTCTCCGTGATATAGGAGAACTGAGGATAAATCAAAACTTGCTCCTGCATCAAAATCACAGTAAAATAACATCAAAGTCATGAAATGATAAAACAAGAGAGTAAATGATGATCACATGATCATAAAGAGCAGTAAGTTACAGGAAAATGAACGTTTATTGAACGAGTCCAGAAGTGACCGAAGGAAAGGGAGTGGACTGGGAGCGTTTCACTAGACTGTGGTTTACGGGACATTTTCTTCTTGCTAAAATTAAACGACACATATATGCAGGATTAATGGTGTTTTTCTTTCATGGTGTGACTATAATGCCTATTTTGGGAGCAGAATAAACGACTATATAAGAAACATTTCTGTCAGCATCAGTCTGAAGCCAGCGGAAAAACTGTACGTTCTGCATAAAAAATATATAGCCTACATCTATATATTGTTCATTTCTGGATATCTGCTTAATGCATAATGTGTGTGTGTGTGTGTGTGTCCTGGTATTCATTATATTATGGGGACCAAATGTTCCCACAAGTATGGTAATAGCAGTACATTTTCACTTTGTGTGGACATTTTAGGTCCCCATGATCTATTTTGTAAATCTAAAACAGCAAAAGGGTTTCTGTGATGGTTAGGTTTAGGGTAGGGTTAGTGTAGGGGGGACACAATATACCGTTTTTACAGTATAAAAACCATTGTCTATGGAATGTCCCCATAAAACATGCAGGTATGTGTAGTATCAATCTCTGACAGCAAATCTTTTAAGCAAATGCTTAAAAATCCTTCTGCTGGGCCTCACTGAGGTTAAACCTGCGTTGCCTTAGTGATATGACATCTACACATATCTCAAAATAAGTTAGCTAGAGACTTCGGTATAGATAGCTTAACTTTCATCTAACTGAGAGTTCGGGCTTAGATGAGGTTTCAACAAAACATGTTGCTTTAAACTACATTTCCCCTCAAAACGTATATGAGTTATCTATCATATAGGAGCTAGTTGACTAGCACGACCAGTCTGGATAAACCACACATTATTTTTTACTTTTTTTTAGGAATTTGCTTTTAAGGCTGCAACTTGTGCCTCTATCGTCATCTGTCTGAAACACAAAATTACAGGTTACTTTAGATACTTTTCTTTACTTATGAAGTCAAACTGACATTACCTGGGAAATTGGTCCTGACAGTTAAAATTATAATTCATTATCATAAACTTACCGTTGTGAGGCAGGGTACGGTAAGGAGACCCTTTTTGAACACTGATCTGTTCTGAACTCGCTCAATGACTTTTCTTTATAAACAAAAATAGCCATGAATTGCAGTTTTGAGGCAGTGCTGTGAAAGCTACAGACTATTATTTAGGATAATGTCTAAAAATGAAAAGAACAGACAAATACAGGTGGTACAAGTAGTCTGTTGAATGGTCCAGCTCTCTCCTGTCATCAAAAAGCTCATTTCTGCCTCTCTCTCACTCATATATGTTTATGTGGCCATGGCTTTGCCAGGAAAATTACACACAACAATAAAATCCCTTAAAACTTTTGCACTATGGAAGAGCCAAAATCATTCAGTTCTATCTTAAGTTCTCCTGTCTCTTCCACAACCAAGCTGCTGGATTCAAAAATTAGCAAGAGGACTAAGTTAAACATTACCATCTAATAAACTGACTGACAAAAACACTGACTAAACACTTAATCCGATGAACTGGTTAACTGATTTTGTGATCACGCAAATATATCTGTTATATTCAAGTATGTTTTCTTCCACATCTTCTTACTGGCATCGGATGAAACCTCATGTAGAAGTTATTTATTTTACTTCTTGGGTTGGGAAAGAATTCAAACAGAGTAACAGAACAGAACACAGAGTATGTTTTTCATCATGGCGCGATCTGGAAGTTTTTGGGAAATTGTTACGGTCGTGGCTTTTCTTTGGCAGTGCTGTTATCCCAGCCCTGTCAAACTGGAGCGATTCGGATGTGATGGGTTTGCCTCTCAGCCAAAGTAAACATACAAGCAGGTTCGGCACTCGAGCAAGAATCCCTGAAAGTTCAGGGAAAGTTTCTGCCCATCACCGCCATGGAATGCATGTTTTTCACCTAGACATTATGATATTGTATAATGTGAGCATTCAACACACTGTCTTCCCGTAGTCAGCGGACACTCATATCCCTTAGATAAGCGTAGCTTCCAAATGCCTCTCTGACATTTCTAGAAACCTCTGAATCACAAGTGTTGCAAACTCGGCATAAACATAATAACCTTCGGTCGCGAGTCAACTTCTAGCAAACACACTATTTTCTCAGAGCTGACGGCAGATCCACCCACATTTGAATAATCTTTTTTACATTCTCTCATGTTGGACCATGTTGTAGTCTGTTATTCACACAATTTGAAGGTTTGGAGTTTGAAGCAAGCTCTCACCTTGGCCCATATACGCCCCGGTAAGAGCCTCTTTGGCCGTGCCGAAGCCCAGCTCTCTGCATACCACGCTGGCTGAGATTCGGTCCCACAGGTGGTCAACCACAGTTCCCCACTTCCCTTCTCGCAGAACCTCAACTCTGCCTTCTCCCAGACGAGGCCCTGCCTTCAGACGCACTGACAGCTACGAGAGGAGACAAAAACAGCAAGTTTTAAAGGTTAAATTCATCTGATCACTGCACTTCATGGCTGGCCAACCTAAATATAGAAGCCCAGATATCTTTCAAAGAAGCTGTTTGGCATAGAACTGTTGCCTGGAAGTAAGTGGTTGTACAGTATATTTATAGAATACATACATCTAATTTTGGTTAGATAATAGACTTGCCTCTTGGGCCAATCTGGACCAGTGCCTTTAAAATAACTAAATGTTTCTTTATTTGTTTGTTTGATCAAACTGTACATTTTTGTTAGTACACACGCTCCCTGGGTATTGAACCCACAACCTTTTGCGTTGCTGACGCAATGCCCTACCAATTGAGATTCAGGGTCTACCTTCACAGGGTGAGGGGCCTGAGGTCTCCCTGAGGACATGCGGCTGAATTGGGGTCCTGGTACACAGCGGGCCACAGCATGGCGGCCGTTCTTACATGGGCCCGGGTTTCTGGAGATTGACAGCTGGGTGTGGCAGTCCGCAACGCTGGGCTCTGTGCCCAAACAGTGCACCTTCTCCACCCAAAAGCTCTTCTTCCTGGTCATTTGACTTAATCTGAAAAAAAGAGGGTATATAAAAATTCTAGGAATGTTAGATTTCATGTTTCATCACTTAAAGGAACCGAGTGAAAAGTAAACAGATTTTACCTAGTTGATGGATCCTTCACCTTTTTGTCCCATATTTTTCTGCAAAAAAAAGTAAAACTTTTTTTTAAAAGTTGTTAAACATTAAGCCGCAGTCACAGTTCAAACTCACTAAGCAGTTCATTACCATCTGTGTCTGTCATTCATGTTTGTGTACAAACTCTAAAAACATCATCGCATGGGTGGATTATGTTTAAATCTGATCCAGTCCAGAATTTACACTCCAAACTCGAGTTTTATTTTGGTTGATATTATAAGACAATAATAACAGAGGGCTGACAGACACAGACATCTAAACACATACTTGTATGTTTTAACTTAATCTACCACTAAACGGCCTTTCAAAAATGTCGGTTCTATAAACAGATATTTCCACTGGCAGCAGTGATGGCATTTAGTAATGGGCACAACAAGACTTCTGCAAGGAAAACCAATGGACAGAGAGAGAGAGAGAGAGAGAGAGAGAGAGAAAGAGCGATCCATCTGTCTGTGAGAACATCCACTGCTAATGTACTTGTAAACACAGTGAGACATTACATCATCACCATCACTGTCATTAACAGCATTATCATCAAGTAAATGTGTGTCATTTTGTGATGTTGAAATACTTTCTCCTGACACAGCTCAATGTACAGACACAACTACAGGTTAGACAACCACAGGTCGATTTCCCTCAGAAGTAAACAGTGTGGCTCTGTGGTGCTTTCAGCATTGTTTGTTTGTACAAGCGTTTTAAAGATGCTGATACAGCGACGCTGGCCCAACCGAACGTGACAGTGACCCAGCTATACAATTTGAGGTTGTATAAACATTACCCCACTATTTCCATCGAGCAAGAAAAAAGGTTAAAAATGGTATTTTAAATGTTCTGGGAACATTTAAAACATCCAGATTTTTAGACATTGTATTAATATTATTGCCTGGTTGTAAGAACGTTATTCAAACGTATTTTATTTCTGTAACATTTTTAAATCGTTCCAGTAAAAACTTAAGAATAACGACACACTTCAGCTTTAAAGGGGGACCTGAAACAAACATGCAAATGAAAAAACAAATGAATATGTAAATCGAGTTTACAAAACAAATGGACACATTCTCCTTTTCTGATCCATCTTAACCAAATGAAGTACACGTGCGAGTGTCAGTCAACACAAAAGAGAACAAAGTCAGATTCTGTGTGGGATTTCTAGTTTAATTACCCTATAAAATATTCTGGATGTTTCTACCATATGTGACTGTGTAGTAACTCTACTGCTCTGGATCTTCAGTCTGTGCCCTGAATCACACACAAACTCCAACATGAGTTCATTATACTGTTAAATGCCAAGCTAAACTGAACTTTATCAGCTTATAAGTTTTGTGGTTTAGCCCGAAAAGATGACTAAAATGTTCCTGTGTCAAATTGTGTTTGAGTCTAAATTGGTAGAGCATTGCGTTAGCAGCACAAAGGTTGTGGGTTCGATGCCCAAATACTGTGACTGTGCCGTAAGTCGCTTTGGATACAAGGATCTGCCGAATGTGTACATGTAAAGGAGATACCGTCAGTTAAATGTGCACCTCACATCTCCAGACAACAGCAGTCTGTTATTTCTTTATTTCGTTCTGACAGACTTTGGCACTGAAATACCTGCTCGTGTAATTAGTCTAAGAGTTCCACCCTCAGTTTACTGCTGAACCGAGAAAACTTAATGATAGAGAGAGAAAGAGAGAGAGAGCTGGTCTCTGTGGAGACAACAATCATGCTACTGTTTTAAGCATCAGTACACACGCACAGTTTCTCAATAGCTGTCAGAAAACACGCTGGTTAAGCATTTATTTAAACAATACGGTTGTGCTATATTTTGAACTGAGTTACGGTTGCATTTTATTCATTTAAACATTCAGCTGTGTTGATACTGAGTAAAGAACTCCTGCTTGTGTGATATTGGTCCATGAACTCAAAATAATAGCTTTCAAAATCCTGATTAGAAGCCTGTCAAACTAACAAATGTCACCGCTAAAAAAACGTTATTTTT
>JAZGTJ010001661.1:0-52130 GCA_036877575.1 Botia almorhae | reverse complement strand
TGATCTAAGTTAGATTATTAACCTTAATTTTATGTTATGGAGTTAAATAAGTGTTCAATAAAACTCAGCCTTGTGAAAAGTTTGGAAATTGTTCTTTTGTTCAGTGAGCTACTGATTAAATTCGTACTTTTTAAAGGGGGTGTACTCATTTATGCTGAGCACTGTATGTAATTTTGGTTGTGATTTCAAAATAAGATATGTAAACAGTGCATGTCTGTTCAAAAATCACCAACGCAATGCTACAGCATTGCCATGCAGTTGCTAAGGTATTCGGGGTAGTTGCTTACAGGGCTAATCCAAAACAGATCAGCCTTATAAAAAGTCTCTATGATATTCTGGTTTGTAGATATGGCTTGGATCCCACCTCAAATGTACCTTTATGTGACTTCACTATTTTTCACCCCCCAAGTGAATGTTATCAAAGAAATAACCCAGCTATGAACAATTTAACCTGAACAATTTTTGAACAATTCAAAAAACACACAATGCTAAACTAGTTATATATGCACTATGATATGTAAACCCCGTTTAAAAAGAAATATAGAAATTAAATATGACCTCTGTGGCCTGCAGCCCAAAATCTGCTGTAGCTTTGTCTTCTTTTGCCGTCACCTCCATATTACCTTCAGCCTTCTTCAAAAACCCTACACACAACAAAAACACACATACACACTTATCTACATGAAATGTTAATCACAGCTTACAAAATTAAGTCTGTAGGACTGTTTCAAATCCTCTAATTTCCAGTTAAATGTTTGCTTAATTGCTCATTAAAAGCATTTCATGCAGGAACATTCCATAAGTTCAGTTAGCACATGTATCCATGCTCCACATGGTGTCTGTGGAAAATAAGTCAATGTGTAGAGTGCTAGGGTCAGGCCAGGCCAATATATTAAACCCTTCTGTACAGAGATGACTAACAAACGGCAATGTGCTTCAGCCAATTAAAATAAATAAATAAATAAATAAAATGTGGAAATAGTAATTGCAAAAGTAAGGTTTGTTAAATTTGGAGGCTTTGGAGTTGATTTGAACTCCTGATAGCTATGGCCATATCTGGGTTAATCCATGGAATGGTTGGGGGGGATAAGTGTGTGTGTGTGCATGCTTGTTGTAAGCAAATTAAAAGTGCATGCATCCAGGCTGCATTTTTCTAATCAGGCGCTTTGGAAGTCGGACCCTGGATAAGGCAATTTAGCTAAAGAAGAGAGACCGAAAGCGAGAGACAGGGAGAGAGAAAGCGGACCCAGGGAAAGGAGTAAAAAAGCAGCCGGCATGTCACTTTTTGACCTTTAAGCCCATCTGATGAATTTCTGGCAATTAAGTCATTTGATTGGCTGAATTAATGATTTGGATAACTGCCCTTTAAAGGCTGTTTACTTCCCAGTAAATTTAATCCTTTTCTGCTTGTCCTGTTTTTTAATGTAACCTTTACAGAAATTACTATATGCACCAGTCACTTTCATAGCATGAAAAAAATTGTAAAAATACTCAAAGATTTCCTGCCCCCTTAATTTGCATGTGCGTGTGTGCGTGTATGAACATGTCTCTATACACGTATATAAATCAGAGAAAGAGATAAAATAAACAAATAAAAAGAGGGAACAGTAAAGGAACTGTAACAAAAGGTGGAAAAACTCTCATTTAAAAGCATATGTGTATAAAATAATTCTGTAGGCCACTTGTCTTGTCACAAAAGCTGCCACTGGAAAAATCACAATTTTACACAGGATTGTAGGCTTGGCGCATTTAAAGGCTTTGTTGAGCACAATATAGCTGTATCATCTATTTTCATGATGACAAATCATTTCATATGATTCGGTAGAGAATCAAGAATCTTGATTGGCCTGTGATTTATATAAACTGTACTAATATTCATCAGAAAAAACAACCATATGTCTTGTTGACTGGCATATATCACATATACATATGCATGTGCTGTATCAGAATCGCTTCTGGGGCACTTTTGTTTTTTATTGATTGATTAAAAACTAAAGTTGTCAAAATCAGAATTGCATCTACCATTAGTGTTGCCCTGACCTGTATCTTATGTATTTGGCTCTAGCATGCATCTGGATGTGTGTAGTGTTCAAAAAAGTTATTAAAATTGCACCTTTGACACTGCAAGCTGATTCCTCAGTACAGCTATATAAACCCAAATGGGTTGCCATGTCCTCCACATTTTGTTCTAGCTCCAGCAAGGTAGAAGTCAGCTGGGTCAGGCAACGGAGCTGATGGGAGGTGAGGGAGAATTTGTGCACACTTTGAGTAGGATCATGAGGAGCTGTAGATAAAAACAGCAAAAAAAGTAAAAACAGCTAAATTAGCAGTAAAATATTGCATTGCTATTCAATCACTTTCAAACAATTCTCATCATTAGCACTTTGGTTCAAACAACTTGCTTCAAGTATTAGAAGAAATGAAAAGCATTGCCAAGCTACTCAAAGAGTGTTCTGCCAAACTTAAAAAAAATCAGCATTAACCAGAATGAACCAAGAGGTAATGGTTTGGCTGATTAGAATGACCCAGTTAACTCTACTGGTAAATAAATAAACTACAGTACACTATCTGGTCATAATGACATTGAAGAATTTATGTATTCTTTAGTCTCCTTTCTCTGCTATAAACAATTAATTATATTATCGCAGATTTTGGGAAAGCTTTTTAAAGAAAACAGCTGAAGCGGTACATTCCCCAAACACATAAAATAGCAAAAAACAAAGTCTTTGTAAATAGTACATTTGACACAAGGGAGCTGTGAACCGTGTCCTTGCAATCTACACTCATGCCTTAAAGCCCCTAAAGTTTCCTCTTAAATCTACAGTCAAACATTGCTGGTACAAACTTTCTCCTGTAACCCATCGATGACCCTCATATCCAGCATGGCTCTCCCATTTCTGCAGCTGCCAAAGCCATCACCCAGGGGATGTTCCGCATTAGGCCTGAAGAATGAGCTGTGCAGAAGAGGGCTGCGGTATTTTCTGACACTTCAACAAATACTTTTGTGTGTGCTCTTAAATAACTTCCTCTGACAAAAAAGGCATTGGGGAGTGGATCAGGAAGTCATTAGCCTCTGCTATCAAAGCTCCAGGAAGACTGGGGAAAGGGATGGAGGGAGGAAAGAAATGAAAAGAAACGAACCCCAATAACTGCAACAATAACACCACTGGATTTTATTGCTGCATGGCCACATTTATGTGTAGCTGATAATATGACAACACATTACTTCCTCATTGTTTGTGTTTAATAAACATATATAAATGTACTGATTTTACAAACTGATCTTACAAGGTGGATTTATTGAACATTGTAAGCCTCCACAATTAGTATCTGGTATCTGGTTCCTATATATTTTCCAATATATAGGGCTGGACTCGGCCCTGGCATTTTGGCCCAGACCGGCCCACTACATACAATCACAAATACCACAATCTTTGACTGTTTCTTTATTTCGCGCAGTTTCTCTGCGCATCCCTCTCATGGGCCGGTCTGTCTGAAAAAAATGTGACGCTGACAAATGTTTTTTTTGACAAATACATTACACCGCCACAAAGACCACAGCAGCATCAATGAATTAAGCAGATAAAAGAATAAGCCGCCAATATACAAGTTTTATGGGCCGATCAGACAAAAATAGTATGAGATGTATTGGCCCAAAAAGTACGGCGGCCCACTGGGAAAAAATCCTGCCAGATGGCCAGTCCGCCCCTGCCAATATAGATAGTGCTATACTGGCTATACTGGTTTTGCAGCCTATGCCTTAAAATAAATAATGTATTTGTGATGTATATCTATTTGTGTAGGTGTGTGCCCATATTTTAACACAGGTAAGCATGCTGTATCGACATTTCTGCTCTTTATTAATGGGATCCAGGGGGAGACTGCAGAATGTGAAGCAGCATTGGAGAAATGGCTATATGAATGCACAGACATTCACTCCACTGAGGCTGACTCCCTCTCAAACAAGCACATCAGCCTGTCAGAAATATCATTCCAAACATACTGCATTATGTATAAGACCTGTGCATTAAGCACCACATCCACCTCAAATAGAACCTGTTCTGAATATACTGTAGGCAAATATTATTGTGGTTTCTATAGATGTTTAGAACACTATAATTATTAAGCTTTCCATTGAAGTACATACCAGCATTTACGCCATTGGAATGATCATAGTTTAGAGTTTATGACCAGAAATCTATTTGTCTCAGTGTTTGATTATTCCTATAATTGTATTATTGATACTGTCTTATTATTATTACAATAATAGACATAACTTAAACACTTTTAAAAGAGCCCACTCTTAAGTCAGTGTTATTTTGTCCCCTACTCAGACTCAGACTAATTCAAAATCAATGCAAAATGCTAAAGTCTATGCAAAATCATTTATGACCACAGCACAAATGTGTGGGGGAGAATTAGTGTCTGAAATTTGTTTTTGTAGGTTATGAAGGTGACTCACATGAGGTAGAACTTTATTAACCTAAAGAACAGTATTAACCTAAAAAAATTGTAAAGTTATAGAATGCAGAGACACACAGCACATGTTACAAACTAACATAAATGTGACAATAAAAATTTGTTTATGCAAATTCCTATTTAACATCTTTACAACAGCTTGTCAAACACACCCACCAACCCTGTCAATCATTCTTTGCTCAGTTTTCATGGCTCTCAGACATGTCCTTGAACCTCACCCATCCTCTACACCTCCCGCACTAACTTACACTTAGAGAGGGCATCTCACCTCGGCTGTCATTTTGTTTTGTCCTCTTCCCCACCCACCCATTGTCAGGCTATTTATTATCCCACTATTAATGGCTTATTAGAGTCTCTCTCATAGCTAACCATTAAGCGTCTTGTGTAGGAGGATAGCCCTGCCACTGAAGCCATAATGGGGGTTATTACAACATGCTGATGGGGTGGAGCTGTTGAAGGTGTTGAGAGCAGTGATATGTGTCGTTTACTGTGAAAAGAGCTGAGAGTCAGGGCCTCGCTGGGGTCGTTAAAAGGGCATTGAACTCATATCACATGTAGTAAAAGATGAAAGGTCTGGGAACACAGCCGTGCGGGGCACGGATGAGCCAAAATCATTTAACAGAAAGTCACTCAAGTGTTTGAGAAATATCTATTAAAAGCTGGAAGGAATTTACAAAATAAAATCATAATACTGGAGAGGTTCATATATTGAGCTTTTGAGGGAAGTAAAAGCTGCTGCTCATAATATTTAAAGGCAATTGAAAGTAAATGTATCTGCATTAAGTTTACTTTAGTGAAGGATGACCTGGGGAAGCTTATGCAGAGTATAAATGCATTGTGGGTTGGTGCCCGTGTTAACAGATTAGAGCTTTCACACTGCATATGGATATAGAGCATACGGTTCATTCCATTTTTGCTCTACTGCTAACGCTCAATTAAAGTCACAGTACACTGATCATGGTCCAATTTTAAAACAAAACAAATACCTAAAGAAATCGAATTAATGTGAACTTTCCCATTATAGATTCTCTACATTCTCTTATACATTCTCTACAAAATTTGCAGATTAGCTACCCACTGCAAATGCATGTCAGTGTGAAAGCACAATGGATACGCCACCCTCCACTCTGCATATGCACCAAATACGCACCGCATAGGTGTACAATGTGAAACAGGCGTAAGACAGAGCACATACACAATTATTGTCTGCTCAGTGGTTTTTATTTGAAAAAAGAGAATTGCGTTGTCCTTTCTATAGAATACACTTATTCAAAATGCAAAATGCTTTCTAGGCTTTTGTGCAGTGCCACAATTTCTCATGGGCCCCCGCATCTTGGACCCCCCTGTGCCACCCCATTAAAAAAAAAATCCTAGAATCTGCCCTGCAGAAAGGTACAACAAAAGTAATCTAAATCATCTAAAGCTCTATGATAGATTTGTGTAAAAATTAAGGTCTTATTTACTTATTTTTTTTCTTTTTCTTTTTAAAGCACTCAATTCTCATGTGTGAGAACGTCTCCTGTGTGAACATTCAAGCTAACCCTGTTCAGTCTCAAGATGCGCGAGGGCCAAATAAACTAGTGTGATGTATCTTGAGGTGGGGAGTTAAATGTGCAAAAGTATGAAATTACAGGAGGCAAATGATGACAGAACTTTCATTTTTGGGTGAACGTTCTGTTTAAGGTTGCTCTAAAGAGACACTGTACACTTAACATGGTGTCGTCATTTGAAAGTTGTTGAAACAAATTACATTGTCCTAATTGTGTGATAACCATTGTATTATATATAAATAAAACTTTCAGTTATTTTTCAAATGTGCTCATCACACTTGATTTGACTAGAAAGGGTGGCACAAAAAATGAGGGGGAATGAGACAGGAAAAAAGAGAGATGGAAAAAGAGGAGAGAAGAAAGAAACATAGGAAGGCTGGGAAATCCCCAAAGAGGTGTTATTGATTCCAGTGTTTACGGGCAGATAGTTTAGTGCCATTTACAAAACAGAACAGATGCAGCCTGTGAGCAAAAAGGTAAACAATTGCTGTGTGGCACATTGCCAAATCCCTGGCCTATAGGATTAAACTCACACTGAAGTGCATTTCCCTTTTGGGTTACACTTGCTTCCACTTCATCTCCTCCAATGCATGCTCTCTCATTCCTTTTTTTCATTCTTCTCTCCGTTTCACACACACATACACAAACAAACATGTGGTTCCAGCACTTGACTGACTTGTCCACTCTGACCCTTGGGGCCATGTTCTGCTTAGCATGGCCATTAGTTTAAGGAATTGTTTTTGTGTCTGACATGGCCCTAAAATTCTTAAATAAAATTAAATAAATACTTTCTTCAAATGATGCCTAGTCTCTTTAGGGAAAGGGTAATCATGCAACAGTTCAGCCACTGATTTAATTTCCTCGCTCCCTCTTGTATCGGGGTTGACTGGTCGCTGCTCCTCTGGCAGAAAAGAGAGAAAACCGATCTCTAAATGTGTCCATGCATTCTTGATCCGGACAAATAAGTTGACCCAGAACATTAACCATTACAGACCAGTCAAATCAATAACGGTGCTCTTCAGAGGCTGCAAATTATAATAGAAAAAAAAATGAAAATATATAAATGTATATATGTAAATATATATAAAAGTGGCTGTGGGATTAGAGATGTTATTTTTTAATATAAGATGGTTTTAAGATTTACATTTTTATAGGTGCTTCAGTAATTTTGAGAAGCAAAAGCTGGTGGGAAATAGAAATATACAGATCAATCCATCTCACATAACAGGAAGTGTGCTCTGTGTGATATTGTGGTTGGCAGGGTTCAGACCTGCTATAGGAGCCCCCTGAGCGGACCACATGTGGAGCCCTCTGACGGATTTAGGGAGACTGACTATTGTTGCGTGCAGTGGGTTGTCTGTTGTAGCCCACTGCACACTAAGACGAGGCAGCATTACAAGCCAACCCCAGTGACACTCACACATTCTCTACTGGTCCTTTTACTGTATTGCAGTCAGAGATACCACCTAACTGCAGTACAGTAGAAGGTGGGCAGTCCTTCTTTGGTATAAAAGACAGGTTGTGATATCTGTATTAAACTGTTATGGGGAGGAGCATCAACTAGTGGCTTTATCCTCCACTTCTTTCCATAGGTCCCATTTGTATCAGCTAGTCAGGCTTTATTTAAAAATTACTAAACCAAATAGCTAAAGATAAATACAACAAAATAACAGATTGACCTATCTGATATATGATAGAGAAATACACAACAATGCAGAACCTACAGGTGATAAATCAAATAATTAAACAAACAAAAAATTTTGAGCTTTATCAACAGTATCTGACATGCTGATTTTCCTCTTGTTTGTACAAACGTTAATGCACCTATAACAGAAGTCTACACTACAATGTATAGATCTTGGGGTCTCTAGCATCAACTCTATAGTGGCAGTTCAAAAATAGTTAGAACTTTTGACCATCTTGATCTACAAAAATAAATAAAATCAACTCAGTACATCTTATTCCTCTTATCATGATCATTACATGATCATTACATTACAAGTATCTTACATTAAGATTCACCCATTAGTGGCCATATTGAAAAGTACAGTCATCTGATTTTTTTGCTACTCCTTCAAATGTTGTCCAATTTCTCTGAAAATTGACTCATTTGCTCTTTGGATAGAGCTACACAGACTGAACAGATGTTTTTGTCATCTTTGTTCAAAAGTTACAATGTCACAAATTATATTCATCATACATCATACATTCATCATACATACATCAACCCAAAATTGGTTTAGAGGCTGTATCTTGGCCATTCTTTGATGGATTAATACATAATTTAGCACGCTAATCTGGGGGTTCATGCCAAATGTAAGAATAGCACCACCTACAGGTCACTAGATTTTAAAAGTGGCTATTTGAACTGAGGAAGTGTCTGCTATTTTAAATGTCAAATCACAATATCTTTTGAATGATGTCATATCAGAACAAATTTTTTTAGGGATCCTCCATGACATGTCCTGAACATACATGAAAATTTTAAAGGCAGCGCTACCTAGCATTCATAAGAACACTAACCAAAATACAACTACTATAACTAAAATACAACTACTACAAAATACAACAAATACTTTACCAAAATACAACTTTTGAATACTCTGCCTGAATTTCATCTTTTCAATCTTCAACTATCGGGTCGACCCTATGTTAGCTATGTTAGCACCTAAGTTAGCTTGCCATCAAAATGCTAAATAGTACTTTTGTTTGCTCATTTTTGCCCTAAAAGCTCTCATTGGCATCTTAGAGCATGTGCATCAACTAAGTGGCGTAACATGGCCCAGAACATTTTAGAATGTGGGTCTGAAACAAGTGTAGCACATAAAGTATGGTATGTTTTTCATTTTGACTATTTACATATGTGGGTAAAGTGATGTACTAAACTATTTTACTTTTGGATTAGAAAAACGTTTTTTTTTTTGTTCATTCTCTGATCTCTCTGTTCTTTTTCATCTGAACTTCTGTTCATTTTGAGATCATTCTCACCTGTACTTTGTTCTTAAACCTGAACTTGTCTGGTTCTTCTTGTGCATTCTATTTCTGCAGTTTTTTTCATCTGGCTCTGCATTTCGATTTCAGCCCCTTTAGGGCTTGGCCCCGCATTGCTGCTTCCTGGTAGATACTGCAGAAGGGCAAGTGTTCTCTGATAAGGTAAGATGGTTACAAGGAAAATATAAATCACAATAGACAAAATAGTGGTAACTGAAAATGACACCTCACAGAAGCATGGGTAGATTAATATAGGTTTTTGTTTTACATGAACATTTTTATGCATTTGACAGACGCTTTTATCCACAGCGACTTACAGTTCATTCAAGTTATACATTGTTGTATGTGCATGTGCTCCCTGGGAATCGAACCCACGACATTTGCATTGCTAGCACAATGCTCTACCAACTGAATACATAGAGGTATTGAAATATATAGAGGAAATATATACTTCTTTTAGGCATTTCAGATTCCATTTAATTGTATCAGTTAACATTAACAATGAAGCTAATGAAGTTAATTTTAACATTTTCTAAAATGTTAAATTAAAAGTTGTATGTTAACATTAGCTAATGCAAAATGGGTTACACGTTATTTTAAGGTGGTCTTGCTACATTAATAAACAATGAACAATTGTATTTTTGGTAATTAACATTAACAAAGAATAATAAATGCTGTAAAAATAGTGCTGTACAAATTGTTAAGCCATGTTAGCTAATGTGTTGCTGAAAACTTATTGCAAAGCGTTACTGCATGAAATACTGCATGAAATTGATCATATGTAATGACTGTGAGTTTCCAAAGTAATACATATATGCAAGAACATTGGCGTTAAGCCATCTCTCTCATACACACACACACACAGTCCTAAACCTTTTCAGGTCTTCAACCTGTCTCCTACTAATCCACTGAGGTGTGATAGTAAGAGTTTAAAGTCCTCATTGTTTTAGATCGGCTGACCTATATAAAAGTCTCCTGAGCCCAGCCCTTGCCCTATTACCTCAAAGAAAAAGTGAGAAAAAAAAGATGACATGAAGTGAGCAGCATGAAAAGTGAGAGATGGGAAAGGATGGGTACAAAGGACTGAGACTCCCACATCTGGTGAAGGAGGGGGGAGAACAAAGTCTGTTCATCCTTCAGATGGAGGGGTTAAAGGAACTGGCATATCTGCTCATGAAAGCTGTTAAATGCTTCAGTGCTTTGACAGCGTGTGATGCCAGGAGCGGCGATGCTCCCGCGGGACATCGCATCAAGATAACCCCCCAACACCACCACCTCTGAGACACACTTCCCGCAAAATATAAAGAATGAATGAAGAACAAAAAATAACACCTCACAAGACAAAGAAAGGAAACTGACAGATTGTTTTGATGGCTTCCATTGATAGCAAAACCTTTATTCCGTGCTTTACTTAAAAATCAGCTATGTAGCTGAAACACAAACCCTGCAACAATCAACAACTGTCAAAGCACTTGCTGTTTGATTTCATGTCATGTTTAGACTTTTTGAGGTGGCTGTTAGCTGAAGTGCCAGCCATAAAGCAGCAAATGACTGCACACTGCTCTTATTAACTGACTAACAGGAATATAACTATTTTAAACATTACATTTTGCCTAAGGGCTGGTAGATTGCTAAAAGTACATACTTGTATAGTCACCAGGGTAAGACACACATTCTAGTCACTTTCCAGCAGTACACACTCTCTTGCTGTGAAATGAAGGACTGTTGGACACCCTGTGGCAACCTTGTTTTAACAGTCCCCATAAACATAGGCCCAATTATTTATAATTCTGCTGCTCTCTTATGCCGTCTTTACAGGCAGGAAATAAATGAGTGCATGTAAGAATTTGTGAATTGTGGCAAGAAAGTGTATTAAATGGAAGAGAAACCCTAATGAAGGCATTCAAATGGTTGTGAAGAATTATACAATAAGCCACAATAAGGGATGCCATTATGGATCTGTTGGTTTAAAACTGATTGGTGTAGTACAATAGCAAGAAATGCAAAACTGTTGAATGGGGAAATTATATATAACAGTGATTGTTATAATACTTCACCTATAAGATCATACTGCAAATGACACATTTTAAAAGCAAAAAAAAAAAAGATTCTGTCAAAGTACTGCTAGAAGGTAAGGAATGATTTTTCCATACTAGTATTATGGAGCTAGACTTCATAGCATTAAGTCTGGCCAATGCTAGTTCACAGCATTAAGTCTCGCCAATGTTCCAGCATTCTGCAAAAGAACTGCTCAAGGACCATAGACATACACGACAATGTACTGTTTTCATGTCAAGTTTATATTTAAAATCGGAAACACTGAATAAGAGGGAACATACAAGCGTGCTGAAGGATGTATGATATACTTCCTATGAGGAATCTTAAACAAAGCTTTGAATATCTTTTAAAGATTTAAAGTCATATCTGACTTCTGAAAATTGCACAGAACCTAGTCAATCAGATTGGAACTGGCAATTACAGCCACTTACTCTTACCAGTGTTTTGTACGATGTAATTAGTTCAAATGGTGGTCTGTGGGTGTATTGACTGAGGCTGAGACTAATATTGTACTCAAATAAAAGCACATGAAGACACTTACCTACTGCAGACTTCTTGCTGGAGGTTTTTCCTCCCTTGCTGCTGTGTGTAGTGTTGTCTTTCAGGGCTGTCTCAATCACCTTCTCCATTAGCATGCCCAGTTCCTGTGCCACCGTGCTCAGATAGACCTGTTTGAGGAAGGCCAGACAGTTATGTGGTTCCTCCACTCCATTAAGCACTTGAATTTCCTCTCTAAGCATTGAGCAAAGAGTTGGGGAAGCGGTCAGGAAGCCTAGGGCCAGTTTGTCAAAGCCCTTCTCACCCCCTGGGTTACAGCTCTGGTTGTATCGAAGAAGAGTAAAAATGGCCTTGATCCTAAGCTGCTGGTACCAGCTGAGAACTTCTGTTTTAGAGCAAAGGAAACACAGCTGCTGAAGGCATAGGATCTTCTGAGGAACCCTGGCCTCAATGCCAAATTCTACCCCAGTCTGGCTTGGTTCAGCCATCATCTGCAGTTTGCCCAGCAAGTGGTTCCGCAATAAGAAACATATATCATTCCATGCCTCCTGGACCTTCAGAGCAAGGTCATCATGTGGCGTGGATAGAGTAGGGATCGGGTTCTGCTCATGGGCAGAAACAGAGCAGGAAGTAGGAAAAGCAACACCACACTGGGAGGAGATGTTCAACAGGAACTGCAGAATGATCTCCTCACAAGCCTCCTTTGTCTTTAGCAGGTTTTGCTGTCAAAATGTATAAAATAAGATGTTAAGTAACATTATATAAAATGAAAAACTTTGTTAAAAAAATGTACAGAATGTAGGTTTAATTCTATTCTTCATCAGGACATGATAATGTCTATGTTATGCATGGCTTTGGTTACCACAGCTCTAAGGAAGTCCAGCAGCTGTTGATGTCCCGTAGCCATTGGTTTCAGGATGTTCAAGTTATGCTGACTGAACCACTGGAGGCATTCTACAGGACTGGGCTCCCTCTCACTAGTCCAGGCCTCACCAACCTTAGCCTGAAGTTCCTTTAGATTCTGCTCAATACTACATAAAAACACAAACACACATTCACTTGCAAAAGTAATAAACCTGTTACTTCTGGTAAGAAGGGGGGAGGTTCCTTTAGCTCAGTTGATAGAGAATTGCATTAGCAGTGCCAGAGGTCGTGGGGATTCCAAGGGAGCACATTTACTGACAAAATGTATAACTTGAATGTACTGTAAATCGCTTTGGATTAAAACATCTGCCAAATGCATGAATTAATGAATGTTATATTTACGGTTGTTACATTAATTTTAAATTGAATATTTTTATTTGTACACACTGAAAATAGTGCTTGATATAACAGCCAATCAGAACATTTAATGCTATTGTTAAAATATAGCTATGTTATGTGGGATTTTAAACCAATTATATGTCAGTATCTCATAACTACACAGCATCAGCAAATTTCTGTCTCCCTTTATCCACGAAAATAAGATATGACACAAAGTAGTAAAACCATGCAGGTACACACACACACACACACACACAGTTCATGACAGCTCTCATCAATGTAAAATACAGACTTTTTTCTTACAGAGCAACATAAACTACTATAAACAACTGCTGCACACATTAAGACTATACGCACAAGTCCAGATGCTTTCAAATGGCAGCTTATTAAATTCTATTTAAAGCTGACACAGTTTTACTTCTTTAAAAAAAAGAGCAAACAAAGTGAACGTAAAGGGTTGTTAATTTTAATGATATGCAGCTGAATAATGTAGAAAGAAAATGTGAAGGGTGCTTTTTTTGTTGGTTAAAACGCAAGGTTGCCGACAGGAATCCAACAAATGTGTCTCTTTTTGTAGTAAAGAGGAAATATGTGCGACAAAAAAACATGCAGGTGCTGACAGATCGTGCTGGAAAAGCAAATCTTCTCATTTAATTTAATGAACTGCCTAAAGCTTGCTGTAAAAACACAAACAATAACAGGGAACATTAAAATTCTGTTTTACACACTAAAGATGCTGTTCACACAGACCTGCAACAAAACTAGCTTTAATTGTGATTAAATTTTACTTATAATCATTGCAACTGGCTTTTTATTGATGAATGTGTTCACAGTCAATTTCTGTTAAACTGTAAGACTTACAACTGTATTACGCTTTAAAGTTTCTTTTGTCGGTTTAGTACATTTTAAATGCTTTCAGAAAACTACAGTTTTTATAGGGCATTCTAAAGAAGTTTTGGACAATTATTTGCTCTGTGCTGTTCTCAGTGAATAGTGTTAACTCAAGGATATGTGGTTTATGCAGACGCTTAGTTCTTATACATGAGTTTAGTGTAGCCATCCAGAGCTAGCAAAAAGGCAGAGATACTGACTAAGTCTGTTTAATGTTTCTAATAAAATAAGGATTTGTGCTCAGAGCCGGTGCTGAGCCAGGCGTCACCCCAGGACTCTGCTCAAACAGCAGGGTCTAAACGAGCTTCCATCTGTGCAGCCACACAGCACTAAAACTTCATAAAACTCCCATCTCTCATCCACACTCGCTGTCAAGCGCCTGCGTAATCCTCTGTGTATTAGCACTGGATGTGGTCATCAATCACTAGAAGCGAGTCCCAGATAGTGTGTGCCTGGCACCTGTGAGGACTGGTATCAATCGAAGGGGCAGCTGCTGTCAGCTTGGGTCAAACTTAGTCTGAGTGCCAGTGATGATGGGTGAGAGATTTCTATTGCAACAACAAATATTTAAAAAAAGATGACAAACAACAGATTATCACAACAAAAGGTATATATGTGAGGAGCTTTCAGTAGCTATCACATGTAATTGTTTTATAAGTACATCTTTAAAGATTTTAACTATTTATATCAGGCTCTCACCTTGTGGATAATGGCCCAAAAAGTCATGGGTCTGTTCTGATATGGTCACTGAGAGGGAACATGCATTATTACATCAAATGATATGATGCAACTAACCATATAATTCTGCATACTGAGAATTGAGAGGTAATTAAGCTTATAAACTTCGAGAAAGAATTTGCCTGATCTCTGTATATTGGTACAAATTCAAATCAATACTTGATAATATAGCTAATACTTAATATCTAGACTAGAGACTGGTAATTAATAAACCATACTTTATGAATTTCTGAAATTGCAATTTGTTTTCTAGTCAGCCTACAATACATTTTTATAATATAATTTATTATATTATATATGTATTATAATGTATAATTTACATTAATTATCTAAAATTTATAATTTCATTTTAAATGTAATAATTTAGCATTCTTTTGACCAATACAGTTCATGGTAATAAGAAACATTTTTTTATTATAAGAACGCATTTGTTTGCTTTTGTATGATAAATCATTCTGGCACTGTGTTGAGTCACCACTTGATCTGTGTCATGAAGCAAAACCTTTTGAAAACCATAATACAGTATAACACATGACACTGGGTATTGGGCATATCAAAGCACAATGTATGGTTACAGCATTATGTACTGTGAGACCTATGAGTATGTCTAATTATTTGTTGTAATATACTTAAACTGTATATCAAACTGTATATTCAAACTGTACGTCCTCATAACTGATTCCTTTAACAACACTTATGATTTACATTTATGAAGTAACAGTCAAGGAAGCAAAGTTAAGACAATCTGCTTGATTATCTGACCTCACTTTAACAGGTGTGCTAACATCTTTTAGATTAATCAGGCCCAACAACGCCATTTTCACTCACTCCAAAATACAGGAAAACAAGGGAAAAACAGAGAAAGAAACATAAAGAGAGTGTGTCTCAGCCAATCACACAAAAGCCAAAAGACTGTCAACAACCTTACACGCACACACACACACAAATCCTGATTAATCTACCCTTTAAATCAAACAACAACAAAAGAAGTTAAAAAGAATTTCAGGGAGACCAGCTCCACACAAAACCCAGAACACAGAGACTTGGAAAAGCTCCCTTAATCCCCATTCTCCACTTTCTCCCTGTCTGCCAATCACACTTCCAAAAACTGTAATTGTTTTTCAAATCCACGCAAACCAGACATGACAGACCAGGTAAAAGAGGAGAGTAGAACAAGAGAAAAAGAAAGAGAGAGACAACGGGAGTCTTTTATTAAATATGATGGCATATTTCACAGCTCTCTGCCTTACAGAAACCCAATACACTGATTAGTCAGCACTTTGACGTTATCTTAAGTTCCTTGTCAAAATTAATTTAGTGTGGGTGGGCTGTCATGCTCCAGGAAAGAGAAGAACGGAAGGAAAGGATCGGACGAGAGAAGAGGGCAGAAAAGGTAGAGATCTCTTTCAAATAAGGCCGAGCTTCAGTAAGCACCAAGTCATGTGGTCAGGAATCAAATAGCTTATCTGGGAGCTATCAAAGAAAACCTCTTTTTCCAGAATATGCCGGACTGAAAGAAATCCCTGAAAGTGGATCCCTGTAAGTCTAGATTTGGCACTTTTAGCCTCCTATGTAGCCAAACCCACATGGTTTATTTGTCAGGATATACACTACGCACACACAAGGTAAATATTCACTGCGGCTATCTTCTGTAAGCCATTTCCCAACCAGGATGAAATGTGAATCCCAGTCTCTCGTTGCTAGACTATGGCTGACACTTCATTAGGGGCCGGCATACTGCCGGTGGCCTTCCTGAGTGTCCGATTTGATGAAACTTAATGGATAACAGTGTTTTAATTTGGGAGATCTAAGGCTGTTTGATAGGCTATCTTAATCTTCTTTAATTAGGAAGAAGCTCTTAGGAAAATCTTTGACATCCTAGAGCTGAGAGCTGGTCCACTACACTGACCCATAAATAGGTTGGAACCGTGAATAGAGTTGAGCAGCCACAGTCTTTCTCTGTCTTTCTCTCATTTCCTGTTCTTTTTAACAATTTGTCTGCAAGTCGGATAAGTGGATTAGGCAGCAGGTGTAGTGTACAGCTTTGGCCCACCCTGGTAGAGGTCACAACTAAGGGTAAAGTCACCACCCATCTCCATCCAAATCAGCTCAAATAAAGCCAGCCAGGGCTGACTGACCACCAGAGCAGTCTTACCTCACCGTCTCGCTCTCTCTTTCCCTCACCGACACAATTCCCTATTATCTGGGTTCTTTGTTCTTATAATGGTTTCCCATCTAACATCTTTCTCCAAGAACACAAAATAACCCTTTAATGTTTAGAAAGGCAGAAAAACTATCTCGACCATCAGTAATAATCCTTGAATTACCCACATAACGGTTTTCATTTCAAGATGTGGAATCTTCAATTATTACTTTCCCATTTGGAGAGGAGAGAAGCCGGATGGACAGGAATGAAGATGTGTGTCTAATGGCAGGGGGGAGTGAGACTGCCTTTGTTCACACACAACACATTTAGCGTAGACCCTTCTGGCCTGTGCATGTCCTCAGAGCAACATAAAGGATAAAAGCATAGCCGGGATAGATTTTTTGGGGTGGTTGGAACAATGGAGAGAAAGGTGCTATCAGGAAGAGCGGGAGGAATGAGGTTGAGAGGGAAGAATGAAATGAGAGAGGAGAGGTTAGGAATAAGAAAGCTATACAGACAGAAAGGTCTGGTCATACAGTAAGAGGTATGTCCTCCAAAACTACCAATCCAGGCAAAAACCAGCTGTTATACGAGACCAAAAGCATCATGCCCATTCAGACTAATGTGCCCTCTTAGATTTTCAGACCAACTGAATTTTAAATAATGAACACTTTCCCTTACATGTTGCTTTTCACGCTACACAAAAAACTGCACCACTGAACAGTGGCTAAAATGGTTATTTCTTGCCTACGCCACTAAATTTTTGCCCACAAAAATTAAAACAGAGAAAGAGAATATCAGCCAGTCCTTTGGTTGGGGGTGGGGGTAATCAACATGTCATTCACTACCAACAAAACACCAATATCTGATAATGCCACAACCTTCAAACAAATTGGAAAAAACGGCAGCTAGCACCAAGCCTGTATTCAGTGTATGTTTAAGTTCATTGATTTCATATAAAGAGGCATGCTATTTCCATATATTCTGTGGAAATAACAGCTCTTCAAATTAAGACAGAAGCACCATATGTGTACCCAAGCATTAAATTCTATCTATGGACTAATTTACCTGCAGCCACAAAAAAAACAATCTTACATCGCCCTATTTAATTTCTAGTTTTGTTAAGCAATGCTACTTTTTAATATTGATATAAATTCATACAGTATCCTTGCAGCCCAAATACATTTTTATTACTTTATGTTTTTAGATCAGCGTATATAATAACCCTCTGTTAAAAAAACACCTCTGAATAAATGAAATACACTGGTGATCAATACACATTGAAAGAGCTTTGTTTGATTGAGCCAGTTTAAGAAAACACAGGAAATTCATATTCATATATTTCTGCTAAATGTCTAGGTCTGAACATAGAAATGGCTTTTCTTTTATTGTTTCTGTTTGTTGTTACTGTTTCCTTCTTTTGAGTGTGCAGTGGTATAACACATACACCCAGGAATACATTATTCGAAGTCTTTACAGATACTAAAACTAAAGATTTCAGATGGAAACCTGGGATAGCTACAGTGATTATGGTTCAACAATTCAACCACAACTGTTAATACAACAGTTAAAGCCAAAAAACGATTTATATCAATCAATGAACAGAAATGAATACAACAACAAATTAATACATAAATAATGAATTAAAATAATATATACCAGAAGTTGACAAAAACAGTAATGTTTTAAAATGACCACAGTATATAGGGTTTACGCTATGTCTAAAATCAACATACATAAGTCTTATTTAGAGTTGCACTCTGCACTTTATAATAGGGACAAGAACTGGAAAGCAATAATTTAAAACTAAACTAAAAACACATTCAGGTTGTGATCATGGACCAAAAAAAGTCCATGCTACCCTGTGTTTGAAGGCAATAGGGGCAGTAAAATTCAGTGAGTCTGCTGAAAGTTAGCTGACCTGCAGGCATTGAGCCGAAGTTTCTCCTCTGTGTCTCTCATCAGGTTCTGGATGTCCACCTCACCAGGAATGCCCTGACCCTGCAGTTCCACAAATGCAGGATCACGTAGAAAATCACCTTGCCAGTTCATCTCTTTTCCTATAAAACCATGAAACACTGGTGAAACAGTGACATAGAACTTAAAAGAGTAGTAACCGTTTGCCTAGATTATACAGTAGTTCTGGATTTTCTTCAAGGTACTTATGAGGGACCCTTTTTGTACGTAAGTATGGAATAATTTTCCCTTGTACCTGTAAACTGTTTTTTATTCACTATTCAATGAAAATAAAATGTCACATGAAAGAAGTCACATAATTGTATTGTGAAGAAAATCCACAACGGCCTATTTCACATCTACAATAACCTATTTGGCAGTAGCCACAGAAAGGAAAAAGCTTAAATGCATGTTTGTGTACTATTTTTGTACTATTTAAATGTACTTGTGTACATTTGTATAAATAGGATCATATGTATGCTTGACAAGCCTTTGAAGCCTTATGATGAAACATGTCCTTGAACACACCTGTTGGCCCCTTATACAAAAATGATTTGATTTTACCTACAACAAGATCCTTATCGGTAACTACGCGTCAAACTAAAGCTGGAACAAGTGCTAGTTATTATGTGCTATAAATATTTCCAGCCTTGATCCATTTCTTTTCATCTATCTGCCTTCACTCTTGGTGTCAAGATGTAGTGCCATTTAATTTACAGTACAGCCTGGTGGTAATATATGCATATCTGAAACACTGGCCTTGCAGTATTACCAGACTTCGTCTGGAAACAGACCGACACTTCTTCTTGCCCTCGCTTTAAATAAACAATCCATCTAGCCACAGATTGATATAAAGCTCCCGATGTTCAAATCTTGTGTGGCACAAACCCCACACACGCTCGGGAGAGAGAGACTGTATCAACGTTGTCATCACAAGTGGAGTGTAATAGAGAATGTCAATGTCAATTTGGCTTTGCTGGTGCCTCTCTCCCCTTCATCTAGGCTGATTTTAATAATCCCTGTCAAACACCAAACAGCCCGCAGTTCCTCTCCGACACGACAGCCCTTTCTCCTTGCACAGACAGAAATCTCAACATTAATTTAGCCCGCACAAAAGCGAAAGGCTGTCCAGCTGGACAAATATTATTTCCCTCACTTGACAGACTCTGCAGTTAAGCTTGTGCTTTATTATTTTCTAAACTCCATTCAAGCCTTCACTACTGTCTAAAAAAATGAAGCGGGAGAGTGACTTGTGTAGGTTTTTTAAGACACGGATTAGAAATTGAACAGTGTAATTACACTGCTACTGACTGTGTCAACGTCTGTATGTGCAAGTGTGATAAAGTGTGTGTATGCAGTGTTACAAAGAGATGTGCATCATTGCCCGTGTCTCATCCACATGAGAGTTGTGGGAAAAGTGTCAGGTTCATGCTGTCACCACATAGGGCCCAATTAGGCAGATACACCCTTCATTTCCTTTGTCTTATCTATTTTCAACTCAGATGTTGTGAGTCCCAGAGTAGTTATGAGAGCTGCCACACAAGAATAGAGCTGGTGCTTGTGTATGTTTGTGTCTTAGAGCAGGGGCAGATGTATTCTCTCGATATTTAAAGACACACCAGCATTTCTTTGCATGTCTACACTAACAAACAACTCCACACCCAGAGTAGGGGTAGCGATGTAAAATATTTTGCAGCCAGTGTGTTTTAAAACTGCCTTAAGAATATTATCTCAAAGCTTAAACGTTTCAGAATATTTAATATGTTAAAGAGGTATGTTGCTGAACTCTAAAATTGTAAGGAGGTTGTGTTGGATAAGGCAATCAAATGTGTGCATATACACTTTTACATATGCATGTAAAAGTATTCAAAGTTTTTCACTGGATTTTTTTCAGCATGATGACCTAAAATATGACTGACAGCTGGAATATTACATTTAAAAAAACAGCCAATACAGTTTTATTATGTAGATCAAATGCAAATACTAAGTGTGGTTCTGCTGGCAGTACATAATGCAGTGCATGACGGCATCACCTTAGAATCTTTCTCCTTTACAATTGGATTAAAACTTGGCCGCTCTTCAGGAAGAATTATCCACGTGGATAATGAAATGGATGCTTTGGGTCTGGCTTTCAAAGACATTTTGAACTCTATTGGTGTCTCCCAACAGGTGTCAGGACCAACTCATTGCCATAATCATACCTTAGATTTAATCCTGTCCTATGGTGTAAATGTTGATGACATCAATATTCTGCAGCAAAGTGTAGACATTTTAGATCATTATCTGGTGTCCTGTAAAATATATTTACCCATGGCTGCAAAATCAGCTACTTGCTACAAATACAGCAGAACAATAAATTCTACCACTTAAGATTATTTAATCAAAAACCTGTCTTCATTCCATAACTTTGAAAACCTTGATAGTGCAACAAAAAATGTTAACTCCCTAACCTTAGACAAAGTTTCACCTCTACAGTTAAAAAAAGATAAGGAACAACAATCCAATGCTGTGGTATAACAAGCATCCAGGCACAGATTTATACCAAGGACTGTTTTGTTTCAGTAGATCTGACAGATACCTTTTTTCACATTCAGAAAGCCCCCCATCACAGACGCTTTCTAAGGTTTGCCTTTGAAGGCACAACTTTCCAGCCTATAGGAGACCTCTATTGTATCTGTTAGTTTTCTTATTATTATTATAATTATTTTATTGTTGTTATTTTTCTTATTTTTCTTTTCTTTTTCTTAGTTAGGGGTTAAGTTGGTTTTCTTGTCTTGTTCTACTACTTTTTCATGCCTTATTTGCACAGAATTTGGTATGTAGCATCCAGAGACACTATTAAAAGCTTTTTGATACACCTTACCATTCTCGTATACCATGTCTATGAATTTTACAATGAGCAGGCAAAAATAGATATGAAGCTGTATCTTGGCAATGCTTTGGTGTATTACACAAAACTTGGCACTGGATATACCTTAAACAATATCCGGTGTTCCTTAATCAGTCATTTTGGGTGTTGGCAATTCTGAATTTTGCTGTAAAATGCAATATCTTAGAAACACAATTGTGTATCTTTATGGAATTTGGTATGGTTCATCATCCTCATTGTCTACAGGTACTTACAAAGTGCCCCTCTAGAAGTAAAAACAACGATAAAATGTACAAACTTTTTTTTTAAATTTGCCAAATTTGTTACAGTCGACTGTACTTCCTGTCCACCATGAGTTCTTTTAAAAACGTATTTGGACAACTTTCAAAATCACATTAATTAGCTTCGTCCAACAGGAAGTCAGCCATTTTGAATCAAATGTGGATTTTTTTGACAATTCCACGCTCTGAATTTGGGATTTAAGGGATTGTCACCAAATTTGGCAAAAATTATGCCAAAACATTAAAAATGTTAAACTGCTGAGGGGTTTTTAATATTTTGAATGGCGTTTCTATGGCGAGTACATAAATTAATGGCAAGTTATAGTCTTATATCTTCCGCAGGCGATTAGTGATTACTTAAAAACAGCGTTTTAGTCCTTTTAAATTTACCGAAGACGGTTAGTCAGGAAAAGAAGAGATACTGAAAATGACAAATTGTGGATGGATTTTTGATGGTGAGGCAATCAACTTATAGCAATATGTGGAACAGGAAGTGTCTAATAACTTGTGCATGCATTGAGTAATCTACATCAAACTTGGGAAATATGTTTGCTGTTGTGGACTGATTACAATGATGTTGCTATTGTGAGTCACAGTTATAGCGCCACCAGCTGGCAGTAGGAAGTGTGTCACTCACAAAAGACTTAGAACAGAATTAAAATAGTCCTTAGTTATTTTTAAATACATGTAACAACTATGCATCATTTTCTGATAAACACCAGGTGGGGATTGCGCTGTAGCGCTTGGGAACACCATTGCTGCTTAAAGCTGTATTTCTTTTTGTGCCCTTAGTGGTCTTGACCCTGTAATTGTTGCTTGCAGCTGTATTTTTACATGATTGTACTCAATTTGCCAAGGCGTCAGCTACTGAGGGGGTCAGCTGGCAGTATATAACGACATCACCTCAGAACCTATGATTGAATGTTTAGTCAGCCGATCTGAGAGGAGAACATAGCGAAGATGTTTTTCCTCAATGTCATCCCACAACATTTAAAAAATAGAAAGCTGGCCGATTAAGCGCTCTGAAATGTTTGATAACTCATGTTTATATTCAGTCAATTACAGACAATCCTATATATGGTAAGTTATACGTTACTAAATTACATTTTTTCTATTTACAGAATACATTAAAATACTAATTTAAAGTTGAAAATATAAACACTATCAATTCTGATGTTCATTCATATATTATAGAAATATAACCTGCCATAATATATTTTCATACTGTATTTTCATTTTCAACAATATATTTAATTACAACAATTAATTTTCAAACAACAAATAGGACCCATAATACAAACAAATAAAAACAAACAATAATATATTAATAATCATATATTTGTGATCGTTAATTAAATTTAATGACATTTAAACTTTAATTGACTCCAGAACACCAACACCTGTTTCTCCGCACAGTAAAAAGACAGTTTTGTTTTCAAAACATTTAACTATGTACTCACATCACTCTGTCCCTTGCCGAACAGGTTAAATTACAACACACAAAAATACGGTTTCAAATACTAATAAACACAGAGGTCAGGGCAAAACTCACAGTACGTTTTCACACTGTGACGAGCGGCGCTTCATCACACAGCCTTCAAGAGTAATGCAGGACAGTCAGATGTCAAATCCATGCGAACTTGTAATTGTTCCCCACAAAGTTTTACTTTTCGTTTCTGTTAAATGATCTAAATGTTTTGAGAGATGCTTAATATAGCAATCAAATCTAAAATCTAAAGGGTCAATAATGTCGAGTAAATATAGCAAACAGATGCTTTTCCCCCAATTTCAGCTGACAACACTAATGGAGGGCAACTGAGAAATTTTAATGAAATATGTGACGTTGTGTCAATCATTTATATCAATCTATACCAACAGACTGCAAATAAACGTGTTGTAGAATATTTGACGTTTTTCTGATGGCTTAGCATGCTATCAAATTCGCTTACGTGGAAGACACAGATCTGCTGGATGAGCCACTTCTTCTCAATTTAAGCGAAAGTCTAAAAACACAGACCGGCCCATCCGATTGTTTAAAAACACGTGATGGTGTGCTACAGTGATTCTAAACCTCGAAGCGTCTCTGACAACCAGCCGGAAGCACATGTATGACAACTTCCGTATTATGGAACAGTACAAAAGACGAAGAATGGGAGGGGAGCATGTTCTTTATAATGTTGTCATATTCTTCCGATTATTTACAGTTTGCTACGTAATTGTCTCAATTGAATTTTAGAACAAAAATACGTTACTTTTATAAGCCATATGCGTATTTAATAGGAAGAAGAACATTTTATATGAGCCTTATTTAAGTGTTCACCCCTAAAAAACATAATGCGGATGAAACTGCATGCTAGTTTTGTGTGGCTAAAAGAAGAAATAACAGCATACAAAAACAGCATACTGTTAGCTTCATATAAATTATCATCGTTTGACCATACGTGTCTTAGAAACAGTTTTTGTTTTTATTGTCGCTTATGAATGTCATTTTATGTGGATAAATGGTCAGTGATTGGCATGACATTTGGCGTGAGTGGTAATTCATAATATCAGCGACTGCTGTCTGTTTTAGGTAAAATCAGGCAAATCTGTACTCATCTTAAAGCAAACACTTTATGTTCGTTAAACAGCCGATAAAATAACAAACCATTTGAATTTGATCCTTTAAGTTAGTAGACTAGATTGATTGTATATTGCCTTGTAATTAAATAAAATCCTGTTTCTTTTAATATAATCTGATAGTAACAACCTTTTGTTCATGTTAACGTGTCTTGTATGTCATCCTCCCGTTTTCATTTAGTTTGCGTTATGTTTACAGAGTAATTCCCTATAATGTTATATGCATGTCACAAGGATTATGGACAATAAATATAGATTTCAAATGTCTGGCATCAAGAGTCCCTCCATGAAGAAACGGTTACTTCAAGGCATCAGACAGTTAGCGGGATTGTACACCGGTGGATCTGTAAGTATCTGACACCTGTTGACAACCTATTGACAATTAATCGTATATTCCTAAAAGGACATTCTTAGCAATACATTACTTATGTTTTACAATAAACACTTAATACCTAAATTGATTAAAATGTAGTCATAAAAAATGCCATTGTTAATGCCATTGTATCAAATACCAAAGCGACATTGCCATTTTTGCAAATGAAAACTGAAATCCCACCTTTTAGTTGTTCCGTTAGTTATTTAACACGTGTGAATTATTTATTTTTTAATTCAATTTTACAGAAAACGTTTAACACTGGAAACAAAACAGGAAGCAACATGAAAAATACGCAAAATACTATTGTAGTACTCTGCTTTGTATTACAGCCTCTGTAAATATCACACAAACCCATTATTCCTTCTATGACATCAAGCTTTTCTTTTCGGGGGAATGGAGTCAGACCATTCCAGTCGGAATTGGGACCATGTCATTTTGTCCTTGTCCTCAGTACCATCTTAGCATAGGCACAGGTGGTCTTTATAATTGAACCCATTAAGAGAATAAAATCAACCTCAAAGTTGTTGACCTTTTCCTAAGCTATTTTATGGTTAGGATGAAGACTAGGTTAAGATGCTGACTTTATATGTCAGAAAGATAATATATAGGTATTTTTCCCAACTACAGTTCACAGTTTTCATTGTTGTATTTTAATGTTGCAGGTTTATATGGAGTCAACAACTCATCTTATTGTCCAAAGAGCTTTAGCAAGTGAAAAGTTTCTTGCAGCCTGTGCTGGAGGTATGTATTAAAGATGTCATAATCTTGTGCTTTGGTAGTGTAGACATTAATACATTTGCACCTGTGACATTGTTCATGCTGTGGAAGTTAATAGTGCAAAAACATTCAGACAGATTTTGAAGAAGAAATGTGAGCTTTTATTTTTATTAAAGCAGTTTTTAAGTTTGTAAGAATTGTGTGTTATTTGAGTAGCAAATTTGTCTAAATTGTTCTTTTGGTGGTAAACTTTGGTTCTGGGCAGATTAATTAGAACAGTAGTTAATTTCATGAAGGTGTGGTTTACAGCATGTATTTTTTTCAGATGTTACATCATGTTCCTTGTATCCTTGTGCGTAAAAGTCACTGGGTTCACCAGTTATACATGATAAATGCATAAATTGAAGTAATTGATTGTATACTTACATAGAGAATGTTAATCAATTATTCTGTCGTACTGGTCTCATGCCTATACATATATTGTTTAACAAATTTATAATGCTTTGACACATAGTTGTCCATTGAAAACTACAAAAAAAGTGGTAATTTGTGGTAATCTACAGCATCTCACTAATGTTGTGTTGGTAGAGTATTTGTCTTATTTGAAATATGTAAAACACATTTTAAATAGCTACTAATGTTTCCAAAGATGTAAGAGATTGAATCTGTGTGGTTTCAGGAAAGTGGATAGTCACACCAGAGTTTGTTCTCGACAGCGTTAAACAGATGTCATGGCTGCCAGAGACTTCATATGAGATGAACTTGACAGCTCAGACCCCTGGCTTACCCAATCCACTGACAACATGGAGGGAGAGGGTGGCGAATGGCACACTGTGTGGTGCCTTTCAGGTGAGCATGACTGCATCGTAAACTCAAATAAAAACTTCAAATAAAATTCACTTTCCATCTCCACCTGTAGGACTGGGTAGTTCTTGTTGACATTGATGATCCAAAGAGGAGGGACATGTTTGTGAGGTATGAACGTGTTGTCAGTGACAACACCTTTGAAAATGTCACAGTTGATTATATAATTCTGCAATCTACATTTTGTTGGCAGGATATTAAAAGCAGGCAGAGCTGATGTTTTCATGGACTGGCCAACCTCACATGCTATAACTCACTTAATAACCAAGGATAAGTCCAAAAATGGAGTCAAAAAGCATGAAATTCCCTATTATACTGTCAGCCACCTAGCTAAACATCTTTTTGGGGTAAAGTGACGTTTGTATTGTAAGCCTGTTGCTGTATGATTGTGTTTAGTTTAATAGAATAATGCTTCTAAAAAGTTTGGCATCACTTATCTTTATGTTTTGAAGGAAAAAAAATGCTGTTTCCAGAGAAAAAGCAAACAATGACCAGGGTTTGCCAGGTCTAACAAGAAGTTCATTTGATTAAAGAATGTGTTCAAAAGGCATTCTGATTTGATTTTACAGCTGCTAAATAGTGACTTAGAAGTGTAGCACTCAAGTTGTATAATATGGGTTTGTAATGAAATGATGAGTGATGCCAGATGCCCGAATTTTTCATTTTTGAGTGAACTATTCCTTGCCTGAATGTTTTTTTAAAAATGGAATTGCAGTCAAAAGTTTATTGTAATGATTTGCAAAACACAATCTTGGATTCTCTGTATTCAGCTTTAAACTGTCAAGTTGTCTCCATTATTGTTATTGTTTGCAGATTGTTTGTTCAAAGTTAAATTGGTCTTGTCATTTCGAGCAGTCAGTAGATGGAGGGAGTTCTAAAACTGCTGCTACAGTTACTGATGAATCAATGGATGTCACTGATAACTTATCACATAAAGAACTGGAAGATATGCTCAAAGCATACATCACAAGAATGGAGGTAAAATGCGTATTTTATTCCCTCCATTCACCTTTTCTTCGGGTACTTTACACATTAATTTGAAACATAATTACATTAGATTTTAAACACAAAAAAGAAAGTTCTCAGAATTATCACTGTTTCTATAAAGATGACTGTACATTACATCTCATTTCAGCAACGAAAGAAGGCACTTTTGACAATCCCAGAGGTCTATAGCTACTGCACCCCCAGCCTGCCAGTTCAGGTATTAAAGTGCCATGATTGGCAAATCCATTAACGGAGTGTCCTTATTAACAGAGTGTCCAATGGAGGGCACTGTAGTGTCCCTCCATTGTTTTCCCAAGCAGAAATATCCAAATTCACCCTTTGTTTTTTTATCCAAAGCGACTTACATTATACTATACATTGTTTCTGAGTATGTGCAATCCCTGGGATCGAACCCACAACCTTGGCGTTGTTAACGCCACGCTCTAACCACTGAGCTACAGGATAGTTTGTCCTCACACTTTACTATGTAGTTGTCAGCTGTTAGTACATTTTTGTACATTTGTACATTGTACATAGTAAATGCATGTATTGCATAGTGTTTGTTATTTTAAAGGTAGAGCAATGAAGGGAGGTCTCCGACATCCCTTACTGTACAATAAAGAACTTCTAGAGCACTTATATAAAATTTACAAAAAATATAGTTTATATGTTTTTTAATTCCATGCTTAATTCCTAGATATAAACATGACAATTTTCCATTCCCAAATAGATTTTCCAAATATTTCAGAACTATATCATGAACAATACTGACATAATTAGCCAAACAAGTTCATGTTTTCTTATTTGTGCATGGTTCATATATGCGTAAGTATATATGAAATGTGTATAAATCATTCAATCAATTGTCTTTTTCAGATCATGCATTAATGTGTTTTTACCCCCCTAAACTCCTTTTAATTCCAGATTCCAATAGTAGATTTTAGCAATGTGCAGAGCTTGGTGGAGTGTTCTTTCTACACTCAAGCCCTGGAGGAGATCCTGGGGTCTCTGCAGCCTGGAGTGCTTCCCCCCGCCCCGCTGATCCATCAGTTGATGCAGCATGCCCTCCATGTATGTATAAAAGGAACAGTCCTAAATCCCACAGGCACTTATGAAGTAATGTATTCCTTTTCTGTGCTTGACATAAAAACTACAATTTCAGCAATTATCTGTATTTGCTTTTATTAATAAAGCAATAAGCCCCAAGAGGTTTGTTTTACAATGAATTTAGAACAGCTAAGGGGCATTGTTGGCATGGCAACAAAAATGTTAGGATATTGATAAAAAAAATGATTCTTTGTTTTTTCTTTTATCTCACCAGAAAAGGTAGAACTGCCTCAAAGTTTATTGTTTAATTCTGTAAAGTTTATTTTTGCCTACCTTGTGCTTGCTCTGGTAACCCATTTTATGTTTCCCCACCTACACAGGGTAATGCAAAGCCTCTTTTCCTCAGCACACTCATCATGGTTTACCACAGTATTCTGCGCAACAATTCTACATGGGGTCAGCACAGAAGCATCAAGTACTTCCTTCAAGTCCTCCAGTGTCCAGACTGTAAGGGTGGTCTGTGGGCGCTTCTTAAGACGTCAGTTGGGTATAAACTTTTTCTCTCTCTTAATCAAATTACACTTTTTCGAACAGTCAACATAAGCAAATAAAGTTTATATATTTTTTGGGTTGTTTGTCTGACTTGTCTTCAGATTATGTCTAGGAAGCGAACCCACCTGTCACTCACTGCCAAGCCCACCATCAGCTGAGTTGTTTCGTTTCCACTGTAACCTGCAGGCGTTCTTGCTGCGACTCTTTCAGCTGGAGCTTCATGCTGCTAACTTAGGGTGAGCATCTGAGCTCTGTTCATCTCTGCTACAATAAACAACAGCCTTTTGATATTCTGCATGATCTTAAAGAAACTGCAGAGCTTTTATGCAATGCCTGTACAAAATAAACACAAATAAAACATGGTGAGAAGTATGTAGAAACGAAACAATCTGTAGCTGCCTGGAGCTATTGTGATGTTTTACTGTTCACCTTGTGATGAGTTTTTAATATCAAAAGTTTCTAATTTTCTAGTCCATCGCTTAAATTCACCTGGTTCTGGGAACCCCTACTTTCCTTGCCCAATGTACTGGATGTACCATAGAGGTCCTATATAGCTTCCCCTCATCATAAGACCTGGAAGAGAAGTCTCATTTACACCTTAAATGTCATTTACACCTAGAAAATGTCTTAATCTGTACAGGAGATCACCAGGAAGGAGTTCTGAGTCTGTGCTGTACAGTACTTTCTGGAACACTTGGGAAAAACTGTCCCTGGCTTCAAAAACCATACAGCAGCTCAGCAAGCTACTGATAAAGACTCTTTTGTGGTCCATAAATTCAACTCAGGTAGAAATAAAGACAGCATGCTACTCTTTTCTTGATAAGCATAGTTTATCATAACTACAAGTACGTAATGTTAGTTATTGATTCTTGATTTTATGTGCAGAGATTTGGTCAAATTGTATAACTTTTCAAGGTTGTTAAAGGAGCCTATTTTTAATAATCCTTTTTGCACAAATACACATGTATGTAACGTGTGAGCTGGTTATCGCTCGCTCTCTTAAGTAACATTGTTCTGCATTACAGAAAAATACAAAACCATAACAATGAGCTTTTAAAATAAGCGCACACATAAAGCGATCTGCGTGACACTGTCAAAAATAATGATTATAAACGCGAGAATGCAAACAAAATAACCTATGCATTATATAAAAACGAAAAACTAAAACAAAAGTAGCAAATACTACATTAATATAGACAATTTATCTGACTTCACTATTAATATAAGGAAGGAACACAGGATATTTTAAAATGCTTAACATGCCATTTAGTGCTTTGTGATTATATCATGGGCTCTTCTGCTTTTCTGTAAATAGTACAGAATTTATTATTTTAGTGTGTCATTAATCATAAGCCCCAAGGACATTAAAAGTCACCCACACCTACATTGTGGGGACCAGCTAGTGTTTTTTTTTTGTATTTTTGTGTAATGTAAAAATGCAAAAATGTTTCTGTGAGGGTTAGGTTTAGGTGTAGGGTGAGTATTAGGGGATAGAATATATAGTTTGTAAAAAAGTTCAAAAAGTCATTAAGTCTATGGAAAGTCTCCAAAGCATAGAAACCTACTGTCTGTCTGTCTGTGTGTGTGTGTGTGTGTGTAGGAGTGGAGGCTAGAAATGCTGGTCACTTTGCAGCAAACTCTATATGTAGTGGTGGACTACTGGGCTCAGAAACACCGTCCACTCAATAGCAATTTGGTGGACAAAGGCTTTAAGGACCTGGCAGAACACATCGCCATACTGTGCCAAGGTAAACTACAATGCAATAGAAAACCAGTATAAAATCCCTACACGCATTTCATTCAGAAAGTTTAAATTATACCAGTCTCTTAATAATTTATCAAAGATGCAATCTGTAATTTTTTAGCACTCGTGGCACCAAACAGATATAGCAACATTGGCTTAAAGGGTAGTATACCCAAAAATGAAAATTTTATCTCTCACCCTTGTGTTATTCAAGCACATTATTGTTTTCTTTGTTCTTTAAACAAAAGAATTAAATTAACAGAATTAATACAATTAAAAAGTCTTTCTTGGTTTTCTCCTTACCGTTGCTGTGCACTAGGACCAACTCTTCACAAGTCACTTTTCCAACAATCCTTATTGTTGTATATATGTTAAAAAAACTACACACTTTCCTTTATGTTTGCTTATTAAAATATTTAAGCCTGTGATATGACAGTGAAGTTGACAGTGCAAACAGTTCGGCAGATTATGTGCCTTGATTGCTTCATCTGTGGAAATATACAAAAACTTAGTGGTATGCCTTCTCCCTCAGACCTCCACTGTGATGCTCTAAAGGAAGTGATTCCAGCCCTCCGCTCCCCAAGGCTTCGTATGTTCACTGCAGAAGCCATCTACAGAAACATCTGCTCTAGCAGGGGGCTGATCGTTAGTTCTGAACCTCTTTCCCTGCTTAAGATTGTGCGTCCTAACTCATATGTATTGGTATTTATATAAAAAATGAATTATTTGCTCATCGCCCATGTTGTTCTAAACTTGTATGGTGTTTTTTTTTGTTTGTGGATTTTTTGGAAGATGCTGATGCAGCTCTTTTCATACAATTACAATTAAATTGAATGTTTGCATCGAAATTTTAAGTCATTGATGGGGAACCTTGTACCTGGAGAGCCAGTGCACTGCAGAGATTAGCTCCAACCCTAATCTAGCACACATGAACCAGCTAATCAGGATTACTAGAAGGCTACATGCAGGTGAGTTTTATCAGCATTAAAGCTAAACTCTGCAGGTCAGTAGCCCTTTAGGAACAAAGTTCCCCATCCTTGATTTAAGTTCTTACTAATAAACCTCTCCCTCCACAAAGCTTTGAACTTTTAATGAAGTAAAAGTTTAATTAAATATAAAATTGAGGATAGATGGCAAAATGAAATAGTTTAAAATTATCTTCTTGTCTATTGCCAGGTCTCAACCTACATCAAAGCTCTGGGACAGCTATGTAATCGTGGATCACTCCAAACCTTGAAGGCCAAAGCTTCAGGCTTCAAAACAAACCAACACTCTGCCAACAGCATCGCCCATGTGCCCTGCTCAGAGTAAGTTTGACTTCAGTGTTCCTGCTCACAATGTAGTAGTTAAGAAGGTAACAATATTCAGAACCAAACCGACTCATGGTACATCACTGAACACCCCCACCCCATGCTGCCCTGACCCAGCCCTGGCCCATTGTTGAGGTTGACCTAACTTTACCATGTCACAAACCCGCCTCCCTGACATTTGATTAAATAGTTATTAGTACACTTTTAACACCTAATACACACAGATCAACAAATCAAATTTTTTATTCTCACAAAACACAATAATGCAACAAAAATACCTAACATGAATGTTTAATTAAACTCTGAAAATTGCACATCCAGTATCCCAACTTGAGTATTTGCAACAAAAAATAGACTTAAGTTTAATTTTTAAATAAAGAAAAATTAATAATGGGCAGGTAACAGTGACTGTATTTTATCAGCCAAAGTGCGTTCTTTAGTTCCATGTTTTCTTTTTAAATGCACTGACAAGTTTGTTGTATTTCCCGAGTATTTTAGCTTGCACTGGCAGCCTTTACAATTACAATGGCATAGGTTTTCTTTGTCTGCCCATCTATTTTCTATGTTCAAAATATTATCATATAAATTATGATATAAATATATATAAATATATCATAACCACGATTTGCATCCAACAGGAGACACAAAATCTGTGTCTGTCATTTTGCTGCTACCACCGCTTTGTTGCATCGCAGTCTGACGCACAGGCACAGTATAGTGAGGAAATTAAAATATGTGCTTTGGCAAAAATGCATAGCAGACGTCACATTACATGTGAACTATTGATATTTTACTTGTGGCATCGATGCATTATATCATTAGATATTTGATCGATACTTCGATCAATATCGATGTACTATTAAATCCCTCAGTCAGGTATCTGTGTATTTCTGAAAATAGATAGCTATGTAATGCTGCTGATGATAGTATTAAACTTTACTGCACATAAATGACTGTTTTAGAAACAAAGTTCTCTGTCAGGACTTAATCTGTTGGTACCTTAAATGTATTTTCATGACTTTAAAATGCCCATAATTAACACAACTATGGTGGCCATTGACATGGCCATTGACAAAGTAAATTTAACTGCAAAATAGTTGGCATACTTTTGTAATTATATTTTAAAAACAGCTATAAATATATGTCAACACATGAAATATACAGCTGTAAATACAATATAACACTAACTAAATTTGAAAAAAAAAACAATATCTGTGATGACTAAAACCAGTACCAGTGTTTACTTTCACAGGTGTCATTCATAGGTGTTATTTTGTACATCAGAGCACATTTTGAAATAACCTCTCACTGTTTACAGTGCTGTTAAACCCATTTTATTTTTGCTTCCATAAGTGAATCACAGAGAGAAAGAGAGAGAGAGAGCAGTAGTTGCCTTAATTTGGATAATTTTATGCTCTTATGGGGCATTAAGAGGGCTTTACGATGGCTAATGGAGAGAGACCGGGTTCAGTCCCTCTTTGTTGGGGCAGCTTGTGGTGCCAGCTGTATTCCAGTACTACATGTGGGTGAAACAGTAATTTGGGCTGCATGTCTCTCGATCAGCTGCTGCTGAACTGTCTTTATTCCCCACAGACTTCAGCTGTAACACAGTAAATCACAGCTGCATTCAACTTGAAGAATACCCAGTTACTTTTTTTGTATACATTTGTCAGAATATAGTGGTGCCTATTGAGATGAGCCGTGGACATGTTTAAACATTTTCAAGCTTTAAACAGATAAAGGTAAAGGTTACAAAAAAGGTTACAAAAATATGATATATGGAAAATCAAAAAGATGGTTTTCCTGAAACCTCTTTCTAACAAAGCATTATTTCTTTTAAATGGTTGCAATTAAGAAATAATGGCCATATTACTTTAAATGTATTTATAAATATTTTTTTCATGCTAATTTAATTCCCTAAATGTTCTTAAAGTCCTTAAAGTTATTTTCGTTGTAAGTTTAGTTTTTAGGCAAAATTAGTGTTGTCATTCAGAACAACAGTAAAGTTTGTTCATTTTGTTCCACCGTCATTACATGTACCAATGATTCTCTGCATCTTGTTGTTACATTACATACATTCTGTAATGTTTTGCCACTTAATGTGCTGTCATTTAATATATATTTGACATGCTGTGGTCATAAGACAAACATTGTGTCCTTGCACAAATACAATGCACACAGTTTACTCCTCACTAATAGAAAACTACCTGATTGTATATCTGTGGGAATGTGTGTGTTTGTGCTGTGTATGTTAGATTGTACCAATTACCAGAGAGCAAGCTCTGTAACAAGAGATGTCATTTCACTGACAGCATGGCCATTTTAGCCACTCAAAGCATTACCATATGTTTAGCTGAGCTATATATACACTGTACTTAATAACCCCTGCTATTTGTTCTGTAGTCTAAAATTCTTTTTCTTTTTGTTAGATAGATCACAGTCAGTCACTGTTTTCTATCCTGCTAAAGGCATCTGTGTTATACATACCTGAACTTTCTTTTGGCTAAGTGCACATTTCAAATTACGACAAAGATTAAAAAGTGGTGTTAGTGTAGCTTCTATGACTAAAATCACACTTCCTGTTCTATAGTGAGTGTTGTTTTTTCTATGAATTTTTCTTCAAGTGTGGGCAATATTTAATGTGGTTTAAAGCCATAAGGACTATTATAAAATTACAAAGTTTGTTTTATCTCTTTAGTGCTATTTTTACAAGCAAGTGGTAATATGTAAAAAAACTACAAATACGAATATTGCAACGAATATAGTACAGGTTATCTGTACAGTCATTTAAAGTTGTTCACAGTGTAATTCACATTTTATTTTTTATTGGCTACTGTTCACATTCATTTAAATACAATTAACTATCATTTAATCCAACTGCTCTTAATTTCTAATCAGTAAGCCATGTGGTATATGCGTAGATCTTCACCTGATTTGGTTTTCTTGTTTGTAAAGTAAATACATTTCATATTCAAAACCAGATGACCCAATAAAATTCTTGTTACAGAATTGCAGTTGTATTCCCAATGTTATCCTCAGTTGTCTATCATATACTGTACATTCAATTTGTGCAATTTGTCAACGTAAAGAGGAACAAACTGTATGAGAGAGCATACAATGAAGGAATGTTTACAAAACGTCTATTAGAGAGGTCATAGAGGTGGCTCTGTCAAAGAACCAGACAAAGCGGGCATCTTAAAGGGTGGGGAACGGTTATATCAAATAAAGTCTGGACCATAATTTTACAGTGTGCAATGTGATAAAAAGAAGCTTTACCATGGTGGTGGCTGCCATATTACTGTAAGTCACCCAAATCTGAAAAGGTTAGCTATAATAATGTGATATTGTCGCTCACTAAGTGAAGGGAGATTCATTCAGGATTCATTGAGTACAGACAACTTTCAGCTCTGCGGTCATGTAGGTACGTGCTCTACAACATCAGGAAAATCAGACCTTTCCTTTCAGAGCAAGCAACCACCGACATCCGCCGACACCATCACAACCTTCAACAACAACTCAAAGCACACCTGTTTCGCACCAAAATGTAATTAGACAAATGTAATTGTCTAATTACATTTTTTTCTAGATAAAAAAATTCTTCTGTTTATCCTGTCCCCAGCATCAGTGTATGATTTCCACTTGTAAATGTAACTTTGTAGACTTGGCTTGTTGGTCGTAAGACAAAATGTTTAATGCTCTCGTTCTTTGTAAGTTGCTTTGAATAAAAGCATCAAAATGAATAAATCTAAACGCTACAGGCAATGCATTTAGATGCCAGTTTCTCTACTACTATATCTACTACTGTGAAAATGTATTTCCAGTGTATAATATTTGTGGACTCACAAATATTAGCAGTGGTGTAAATCTGGGTGTATTTAACGTACATGTTGTATCAGAGTCATTTCACTCTATTTTCCACTTAGAAATTGTAAATATTACAGGCTTTCACAGTGCACCAATCATATGGCTGTAGATTCATTCTTAATGTAGCCATGTTTATAAGCTTGTTTCATGATGTGCTGAGGTTAGCATACATGATGATACTTGTGTATTTACCCACTAGTACTGTATGCCGTAAACTCTCTGAACTGTTCTTTAAATAAACATGCCTTGAAATGAAATCTCAATCTGTCTGTTAAATGTTATACTGTGTGTTCTTTCCAGAGTTTTTAAGGACTCTGCAGGCAGCTCAGATTCGGGGAGAGACAGTATCGCAAGAGGTTACGGTAGAGTCAATGCTGCAGGTAAGAGCTGATACACAACACCAATACCATCTTCATTTGACACCATAGAAATGCAATGCGCTTATTCATTATCACTTCCGGACCTTTTGTCCTGATCACAGGTGGTTTGTTAAAATGTGTCTAATAATGTTAAAATACTTTCTTCAATCCCAGGTTAATAAAACATCTGTTTATTAATCTATGTATTGGTTTACTTTCTAAGGAGAGACTATGTGGCTTTTCTTAAACATGGAATCTGTCTGTCTGTCTCACTGTCTACCTATATATCTGTCTACCTATCTGCCTGTCTATCATTTTGTGTTACAGTTCCTCACTGCATTCAGCTAGGTCAAAAGCTCTTGACAGAACCTTTCTTTATAACCTCAGGCTACAGCATTTACATTCCGCATTCTTTATACACTTCCTCCATCCTTTAGTGTGCAAGAAGTGTAAAATACATAAAAAACAAGCAGCACACACACTAACATAATGCTTGTCAGAGACCCTTTTAAGAATATTAAACACTGCAATTAGGATTCTGCTGTGAGAAAGGAGAGAGCGTGCAGGAGCAAGAAAGACAGAGGTAGCTGAGGTAACATGGAAGTTTTTGTAATTAGGAGGCTGGCACTCTGTGTGAACCCACCAGAGTGTCAATGCTCATCTTTCCCCCTCCACCTGATCAGAAAGACCCCATGCCAGAGAAGGGAGCGGGGGAGGGCAGGAAGAGAGAAAGAGACAGTTCTGCTTTTGGGAGACTCAAGGCTGCTGCTCCCTGCCTTGTGTTGTTTTTTGCACTTCGTTCTCCCTATACTGATGTGCGCCACATCAATTTTTGATGAAGCATCCTCAGGCTTTCAGCTGTAGATTTCTGTAGGTAGATGCTGCAGTGTTTTTCACTGAATGAGCAGGTCCATGGTGCCTTGTTAACTTCACCCTGAGCTGCCTGTCATTGCTTATGGCTGTTGGTAATGATGCTGTAAGCATACTGGAGATGATTTTGGGATAAAACTGATTAGGATTTACAGGGATGTCAGGATGGTATGTGACATTTTTTTTATAATACATTGATTATTGCTCTCTTTTAGTTTATTCAAAAACAGTTTAAACCAGCTAAGGTGGTTTGCTGGGCCTAACTAGTTTAAGCTGTAAGCATATTAAAGATGTTTTCAGTGTAATGTTTAGAATTTTATTTAAAGGTATATGTTACGTGATTGTCTTTTTAAATATAAATATACAGTGTCTTGCTAAAGTGTTCATACCTCCTGAACCTTTCCACATTTTGTCACATTACAACCACAAACTTAAATGTTTGTAATTGAGATTTTATGAAATAGACCTACACAAAGTAGCACATAATTGTGAAGTGGAACGAAAATGCTACATGGTTTTCAACATTTTAAGCAAATAAAAATCTGAAAAGTGTGGTGTGCGTTTGTATTCAGCCCTCCCGCGTCAATACTTTGTAGAGCCACCTGTCACTGCAATTACAACTGCAAGTCTTTTGGGGTATGTCTCTACCAGCTTTGCACATCTAGAGACTGAGATTTGCCCATTCTTCTTTGCAAAATAGCTCAAGCTCAGCCAGATTGGATGGGGAGAGTCTGTTAACAGCAATTTTTAAGTCTTGCCACATATGCTCAATGGGATTTAGGTCTGGTGAATCTCCTTCCCAGTCTCAAGTCTTTTGCAGCCTCTAACAGGTTTTCTTCCAGGATTGCCCTGTATTTAGCTCCATCCATCTTCCCATCAACTCTGACCAGCTTCCCTGTCCCTGCTGAAGAGAAGCATCCCCACAGTATGATGCTGCCACCACCATGTTTCACAGTGGGGATGGTGTCTTCAGGGTGATGAGCAGTGTTACCTTTCAGCCACACATAAAGCTTTACATTTAGGCCAAAAAGTTCAACTTTGGTCCCATCTGACTAGAGCACCTGCTTCCACATGTTTGCCGTGTCCCCTACATGGCTTGTGGCAAACTGCAAACAGGACTTCTTATGTCTTTTTTTCAACAATGGCTTTCTTCTTGCCACTCTTCCATAAAGGCCAGATTTGTGGAGTACACAACTTATAGTTGTCCTTTGGACAGATTCTCCCACCCGAGCTGTGGATTTCTGCAGCTCCTCCAGAGTGACCATGGGCCTCTTGGCTGCTTCTCTGACCAGTGAAGTTTTGGAAGATGGATTGAACAGTGTTTCTTGAGATGTTCAAAAATTGGGATATTTTTTTTATAACCCTGCTTTAAACTTCACAACTTTATCCCTGTCCTGTCTGGTGAGTTTCTTGGTCTTTTTGATTCTGTTTGTTCACTAGTGTTGTCTAACAAACCACTGAGGTCTTCACAGAACAGGTGTATTTATACTGAGACTAAATTACACACAGGTGGACTCTATTAACTAATTAGGTGACTTCTGAAGGCAATTGATTGCACTGGATTTTATTTAGAGGTATCAGAGTACAGGGGGCTGAATACAAATGCACGCCACACTTTTTAGATTTTTATTTGCTTAAAATTTTAAAAACCGTATATCATTTTTGTTCCACTTCACAATTATGTGCTACTTTGTGTTGGTCTATCACATAAAATCTCAATAAAATACATTTAAGTTTGTAGTTGTAAGGTGACAAAATGTGAAAAAGTTCACGGGGTATGAATACTTTTGCAAGGCACTGTATATAGCTAAAGACATAATTACAGGTTACTTTTAGTTTTCTATACATCATCCCAATAAACTTGAAATTTAAACCATATAACTGCCAGAACTACAGGACATTGCCAAAAGGTAGTCAATTTAAAAGTGCATTCTGCCGTCAATGTTCAAAAATAACAAATAGCCCTTTATTTAAATCATTAGCCCTCCTGCAGCAGAGATGTTAGGCCAAATGTCACAACCATGTATTCTGTACAAGACAAAAATGACAACTCAACAACAAACACAATTTATAGAAAAGGACAGGATGGATGTATTCTCTTTGAGTTTATAAATGCTGAGTATGCAATTTTCCTTGTAATGGAATTGTTGTGTCCAAATTGTGTCCATTAAAGTGATTTAACAGAGGGAAGATTGGGCCTGGCATTTCTGAGACTGTGTACACATAGATATGTTTAATCACTTGGTTTTAGGGCATATTAGGGTGTAAGTAAAACGTAAGCAAGATCTTGCCATGATGCTGAGGCTCTTAAGTCATGTTACTGCATTCTGTTTCATTTGTTTACAATACCCTGCTAATTATTTTAGTTTGAGTTGTGAGCTGTTATGATAAAGGAATCATGCACTTCGCTAGTTGGTTTGGGTTTCTAATGTTCTTAGCTTCTCGTCTATTCTGAGACAATGATAAGTAAATATAGATGTGTACATTCTTTTCTCTATGCTGTAGCCTGGTGCAGTGTCGATGTCTTGTTGGCAGTACTGTGAAATGTTCTGTTCAATGCTCAGAATCATTTAGTAAAAGTGTTTTAGGCCTAGTTTACACCTGGAATGATTTAATGATAAGAGATGTTAGAGATAATTTAACCATAAGAGAATGATTTAATCATAAATGCTCAGTCGACACGTCTTATAGTAACTGATCACTTTTGATCAGATATTGAGGAAAGGGTCTCTGTTTTTGTGACTATATACAAACTATTTTTAAATATGATATATGATAATAATGTGCTGTTTAAGACAGGCTGCTGACAGTTTAAACTTGCGCCTGGTCTTACAACATTTGTTTAGTCCAAAATCAGTAAATTAAATAAAAAAATCCATCATCCAAAGATGGTGTTCTCAAATTCCTCTTTTACACTGTATCTCCTTATACCATGAAAGATGTAACTCCACACGTGTAAACAGATCAACAATATCTAGTCATTTACGTTTTCCATAATCTAATTTTCTTTGTTTGATCTGACTTAAAAGACCTCTTGAAAATACAAAGTTACTGATGTGAAAGAAGATGCAGCTTTATCCCTACCGCAGGAAGAAAGAAGACTGTGTGCTTTATTTTTCCCTCCTCATCCCTCTGCCTCTCTTTGCTCTGCCTCTTTTAGCACACCAGGTTTTATGTATCGGGCCAAGGCTGCAGAAAAATGGGCACCCCAGTGAGACTGAGTAAAGCATTTATTAACAGCTTTGCACTGCAGCATTATAATGGCCACAAAGGCACTCAAGTTTGGCCTTTTACTTTTTGTGAAGTAACATATGACAAAAGGAAGCAGCCCACCCTCTTATATATTCCCAATCTGATATTGTATCGAAAAAGCAGGGGATGAAGGCTGTGTTAGAGAAGCAAAGAAAAGAAGGGGGGGAAAAATGAATAAAAGTAATTGAAGGCTTTTGTGACTGTTGTGACTGTTATAGTTTGCAAAAGTGAGAATCACGTATTCCCATTCGTACTGCCCAGTGGAGCTTTTAAACTCTGGCTGTCTGAAAAATCCTGTCAGAGGCTTTGTGTATGGGCTCTGTACCATAACCTTCCCCGGCTGAACAATACCAGACTTTTTTTTCAATACCAGAAGTCTTTTTCCTCAGCTTTTCTTCAGCTTGGGGTGCTAGTGTAAGTAAAGAATTCACACTGTCCTTAAAAAGGGAAAGCGTGACAAAGCGAGAGATGAGCTTTTTTTTATCAGTGTCTTTCTTTTATTGCTGCTCTTCCTGTCCCTCTCCCTCTTAAAATTCTAATGTAGCTTAAAGGAGATTTTTGTTTGTCCGAGGGGTCAGCCTCTTTCATCTCAAACTATCTATTCATACCCCTTAAATGATTGTATAACATGCATAATATCACCTGTTTCTCCTACCTGTTTCTCTTTGTCTGTGTGTCTGTATGTCTGTCTTTGTGTGCTGTGTACTTTTATCATACATGTAAAGCTGCTTTGTAACAATTTCCTTTTGTGAAAAGCGCTATATAAATAAAGTTGAATTGAATTGAATTTTTACATCTCAGTGTTTCACTAGTATGCCGGGGCCGTAGAGGGATAGTCAGCAGGACACACCCCGATATTAGATGTTGCCCACTTTTCTTCCACTTGCCTGTTTTCTCTCTCTCTCTTCATCCATGTGTAGGCGAGACACTCCTTCATCGAGCCAGCAAAAGGAACCAGATGGAGACACTGCTTTGTATCCTTAGTCTGCCAGGAACAGACATAAATGTTAAAGGTAGGTGTCTATATTCCTCCCCTGACCTCTGTCGTATCATCCCTCTTGTTTTACTTTTTGTCTGTGGCGAGCGGTAAATACAAAGGGACGTGTGTGGCACATGTCTAACCTTATAGATCAAATGAAAGCGTGTGTAGTGATCCAAGCTTGATTTTACTATTGTGGTATCACAGATTTCGTGCCCATCCTGTTTGATCTGAAATACTAATATAACTATGGGTGCAATTTTTATAGACCTTGATAAAAATAATTTTTGTGTTTTTACAGTTTTGCATTTCTTTTGCACATATTGCACTGGTAATGCAAAAAATACCAGTAAACAACTGCATTTTAAACCTAGCTTTTTTTAATTGTTATGATGCTATAAGAAAAAGTTTATATTTCAGGCCTCTGTGCTAAAAATGTCTAAAATAATTATTTTGTTATGCTGACCCTAATTCAACAGATAAACAATGTTATGAAATTACTGTACAGAAAATGTCTATTATTTAATAGTTTATCGGGCAGTAACCTAACAGCCAAATAGTGGTTGTAGATAGTGCTGTGTAATGCTGGATCAGAGATCAAACCATTATAAATATAAAGACTGAATCTAATGAGAAAACAAATTCTCAGTGTCATTTGTGACATTACATTGAATTTGATTTTTAATAATATGCATTATGTCACAAATGTTTTTGAGTAGAGCTGTTTTGTTAAGCTTGCGATTTAGTTTGACCAATCGAAAGTTGAACTATATTGATCTTTTATATGTACAAATTAAAATAAATTTGTCATGCATGACTTTTAGATAATGCTGGCTGGACGCCCCTACATGAAGCCTGTAACCATGGCAGCACAGAGTGTGTGCAGGCCATGCTGCAGTACTGTCCAAACCTGCTGTTGGACAATAAAGTCCAGGGTGTCAGTCCCCTGCATGACGCCCTGCTAAACCAACACACAGACATTGCTATGATGCTTCTGCGCCATGGAGGTGAGTATCCAACATACACGTTATTTGAGATCAGATGTTACAACAGTGTAAACACATTGAACAAATTTAATCTTTATGCAATGGTCAGTGCATATAGATATGCATGCTGTAAATTGGCACAGTCATGCTCACTTAAACATAAACTCTCCAACAACATTTTTAAAGACAATTTCAGGAAAAGTTCCTTCATTATATATTGGTGAAGTTCACATGGCGTCTATTTAGTTAGAATAAAAGGCCTGTCTAGGGTATAACTATGTAGGAATACTACGTTATACTCTGCTGGTTCAAAACATGCTCTGATTCTATCCAAGGCCTTTTTAAAAAAAAGAAGTTTATTGACTTACATGAAAAGGCACCTTTTAGAAGTAAAGTGCAGTAAATAAGCATGAGAGAAACTATTGCTATTTTGGCTTTCTTTTCTATGTTTGTTGTCAATATAAACTGATGAGTGAAAAAGGCAAGAAGTCATATTCAGTGGCATAACACATGTAAACAAACAAGTGCTTTGTAGAAATCTGTTGGCCTCTCCTGTGGATTAACAGTTGAGAGCTACCCCACATGTACACTGTCTTTGCTTTTGCTGTTCAGCTTGGTTTCTTTTGCCAAGTTTTCCATGTTATTCCTATAAAAACATCCATCCACAGGAATAACCCATCGCTGTGGTTGACGCTGTTCGCATCCTCCAGAAGAGATTAGACAAGTCAGGTCTGTGGCTCTCGTGAAATTCATATGCTGGTTTTTCACGAGGGAAATCTGTCAGAACAGAAATGTTTTGGCGCGCCTGGCGGTTTGCGTGCCACATGCAATCGATGTTTGCGAGCTTTGAAGTGAGCACGACATGTGTCAATGTGGTAAGCGCAGGATGACTCGTCGTCTGGGAGAGACGAAACGAGACTGGCTCCTGGTTTCCCACACACCTTATTGTCACTCATTCTCTCTCTCCCTTGCTCTCTCTTCCATTTTCACTAATTATAGTTAATTTGATTTGCTCCCATATTAACTCATGTAGATATTCTGGCCTCAAAAAGTAAATTAGATTGGGATTGTTTGGTCCCGGTGAGAATGTGTTTTTTTCATTTCTCTTCTTGCTGACAGAGATTGGCCCAATACCAATGCATGAAAGGAGGTCAGGAAAAGATGCTTTTGTGAAATTCCAATTGTGATGCGTCTGGGAAGTACACAGTCACAGAGATTCTTAATAAGACACATACATGCGCATACAAATAACCTGAGGACCAATCTATTTATCATCTTTTTCATAGACGATTCAGTTCATGCTAAGATTCAGAGCTGACATGAGAGGGTTTCTTAAATGTAGTGAATGTAGTGTACAATGAATGTAGTTTGTTTACAATGTCTCATTAATTAATGTCTCGTAATTACGTTCATTGTTATTGGCTGTAAAAAAATAACATGTTTCTTCTAATCACCACAAGAATATGCGCAGCTTTAATGATTTTAAAGGCAGCTTAAACAGCAGCTTTCCTAGCCAAAGCCTGCCAGCTCACATCACACCAACACCCAATCCTGGCCACACTCACACGTTGTTAGCATGGTATCGCATGAATTTACTCAGTGTTTTCCTAATTGATATTGCATGAAGCTTCCAGTCCCCAGATTGTTTGTATCCAAAGAAAGGGTAGAGCAAACTGCAGCCCTGAAAACTGTTTGTGTGTTACTGTTGTAGCCTTTAAATTTATGGATGCCATTGAATACTGAGACAGTAAAAAAAATATTTTATTTATTTCCAAATCATAAATCTTTTTAATTATTTAAAATCGATTGTAACTTTAAAGAGTTCTCCCATTGGAAACTGCTGTAGGTACATTTCAGTAATCAGAACCTGTGGCTTGTATTCAGCATCTCGGCAGTGCGTTGATATATATATATGCCACATAATCAGCATAAATGACATAAACCTTGACCCGGAAATGTATCTCCTGTTTTTACCCCATCTTCACCCTATCTTTGCAATAAATGTTGCTGTACATGAAACAATAAATCAAAATTTAATTTTACAACAAGGACCAACTTTTAACAATTAAGGTTAGTTTCGTGTAATTATGAATAATTTACTGTTGTTACTACAGTAAGTACATATTTCACAAAAACACTGTGAAATAAAGTGTTCTAATCTTTATATACTTTCTAATCTTTAAACACCTTCCCAGTTTTCTCATGACTTTCTTAACCTATAAGGTGTTGTTTCCTGCAAAGTTGTGCCGTACAGTATTTCAGTCATTTGAAATACAGTAAAACATACAGTCAATAAGAGTCATGATTTCTTGTTATAGTATTGGAGTATAAAACACTTAAAGGCTTACAGCTCCTCAGCACTGCTCCAGTGCTGTAATGACAAATGAAGGCTTGGTGTCTTTGTTAATAAGGCTGAGTTCAAACGCAGTTATTGTTCTTTCCTTCCTCTTTGTGCACATAAATAAGAGTGTTTCCCCCTTGCATTTCGCACTAAAGCTGAGTTATATTAAAGCTCTGGCAAAGCTCTGTATTTAGTCATTACACAACTCCTCATGCTCTGTTTGTTTGTTTGCTTGTTTGTTTGTGCTAGTCACACCAAATACATTAATCAGCTTCTCTTCGCAGACTTCTCTCTCTGTCTCTGCTTTTCTTTTCTTCAGACTGTATCTCTCTCTCTCTCTCTCTCTCTCTCGTTCTCACTGATTGTGAGTGTCTTTTTGAGCTTCCTCTGCACAATTTTGTCCTATTAAAATGCATAATTAACTAAGTAATTTCCTCAAACTAAGCTCAGCAGGCTTTCAGCTATGACATTGTTAGGATCGATACCTGGTGTTTGACTGAATTTGGTGCATGTTTGTGTTCCACTGAGTTCTTTTTGTTTTTTTAGGGAATGTCACCTATACTGTGCTTCTTCAGTATTCACAAGTTTTCTTGTACAGTAAAGTAACTTGTCATCTATAGCTTCTCAGCTTCTTGACAAGCTTGTCATTGAAGTTATCCTTGTTTTTAAAAATGTATTTGCATGTAGTATTTGCATATTTTTTAGTACAAGCATAAAGTCTGGTACACTTGGCAGTTTATTTTGAACTGGACATTTTGACAGAAAGAAACTATGTGACAAACTTGTGAAATGACCAGTAACTGACAACTTAAGGCTAAGAAATTGACTAATATGTATATAAGGATCCATTTGTGTACCATAATTGACACTGTGGTGCTTTAATAATCTTGTTGGATAGATGGCACCTGTGATGGTGGCATGGGTTCTCAGTGAGGGTATGCTCGCTTTGTGTTGCGGGGTATGGGGGGGGGATGGGCAGATTTACTGTGTGTGTTTAAATGTGATGCCAGGGAATTAGGTTGTAAAAAGCTCCTGTTGTTCCCCTACGTCCAGTAATCTGTCCTAATGTCTACATATCTGCTATATTGTTTTGGTCAATCTTTTTAGCACAGCATGATTTTACACGCACACACGCAAACTTCCGCTGTATCAATGTATTGTGTATTTCTGGGGTTTCATAGCTTGACAAAGCAGGCAGTTTTGTCTACATGAAGTATGTGTAGATACAGAATAAACAACTTGAACTAAAGAACTAAACTAAAACTAGAACTAAAACTATTTTTTCCTGTCTGATTCTGCCTCCCATTCTCCACCTTTCTATTCATAGTCTTTGTCTGCCCTCTAAAGGCTAAAGGGGTGACTTTCTTTGCTCTGACTGATGCATAGTTTATATGCACATTAGCTGCACCAGCTTGTCTGGCAGAAGAGCTGTAATCTGCAAGTGGCTAAATTCCCCCACGTAACGTGTGTAAGCATGTTAGTTTGTGCCCTGTATGGGGTGCATAATTACCATCATTTAATCAAACTGGTGATTTATTTATCTGCCGAGCAGAGTGTCTGACACACTGCGGCAATACCTGGACTTACTTTAGTCATTCCTAGTGATCCATCATTAATGAATGATTGGTCCGTCATCATATTAAAACTCCTGGCTGACCACTTCAGTGAGTGTGTGTCTGTGTGGCAAAACTCTGTTTCATGGGCAATTGTAAAGAAAGGGCTGTGTTGTGCCATCCAGGGGGATGAAAATCTGCCCATAGCTCGCATTCATCAGGAGTTGCTACCGAGCGTGCATTCAGCCTCTTTCAAAGCCCAGGTTTAAAAATGGCTCACAATGGTAGTTATAGCTAGTCAGTGAGGTCAACTAGTCAGTTCTTCGGTTAGTGTACTAACAGCATGCTTTGCTTTAGCTGTTGAACAGTTAGACAGCATTTAGATTGTAAATTCGTCATTGATCATTAGCCATTGCTAATTTTTGAGAAGCTTATCATAAGTTCTGTGTTTTAAAGATGGTGTGTGAAGTTAAAATAGATCCCTGCATTATGTCTGTTTTTGAACCAACAAACAAGCCTAATTATATAAGGCTTCCTTTAGACCAATTAGTCAATTTTGCAAAAATGTACGTTTGACATTATTTTGCATATTTTTAATGGCAACAGATAGCATTGTGCATTGAAATGACCAATCCTCATTTGCTGTGTTTAAAGTGCTTTTATTTTGTTTTGGGCTGGTGAAGAACAGAGTTTACACAGAATAGAGACAGGTGATTTACGTTTAGTGCAGTAAAATCTTTGCTTACACTCGCATCATGCTCGAATATGCTATTAATTAATGCTTATTTGAATACCATTGCTCTATTTTTTATCATCAGCTTTCGGTGTCATGGTACTTAAAATACAAAATGAAGCACTTGAGCATGACTTAGTGTGTGCACACTTCTTGGTAGGAATTTAAGCGATATTTGAAAGTGTAGTGTGTTTTGAAGGACGCCTGCATTCACCATAAGAAAGGAAAAAACAAACCTTTTCAGGGCTCGGGCACCATTTAACCATGCATAAAACTTGGCCTTCTCTCTGTCGATTTTTTTTTTTTTTAGTTGTGGAACATTTAGCAGGGGAAAGCTGAAGACAATCCAAGGTTTCTTTCTTTCAACAAAGAGAAGACATTTGCAGTTTTATTTAATTGTCACTGTATTTCAAAGTCTTGCAGTAAGCCAAAAAACGTACTTTCTTCCTGTCAAACAATTATGTTTTCCTGAAGCCACAAACTTGTTAGGTATTGAATCCTCTTTCATGGATTTAGAGGTGTACAGACTGACCTTAAACTTGTGAAGTTCTTGCCTGAGCTCTGGGCAAGGTTTTATCTGTGGAGGTCATGCTGATGACCTGTTACAGAGAAAATTGTTCTTTTTCTCCACAGCTCTGTGACCTAAACTGTCACTCTAACAGTGTTTTTGTTTATTTTTGTCCCACATTAATTAATAAATCTGTAATATGAAGCATCTTTTTCTTCCTTGCACTTTTGCATATAATGATCCTTGCACATGTTAGTAAGATTTCATCTGAGTATCAACAGCAGTTGGAAAGCACTGCAAAGCTTTTAGGAGAGGTCTCTGAGCTTTAAAATCTTCAAGAGCAGTTTGCCCAAGAAATGGAAAGATCTGAATGCAAACAGTATTGTCGAGAGTGTTCTTGACGAGGCCTGCGTTTGCTATGCCAAGAGTGTGCGTGACCTTTACTACCAACCAAACTTAAGCTACGAATATGAAAATCATTCAGTATTATGACATACATATAATATGTATATGTATATATGATACAATAACTGTGAGGTTTATGTCCTTAACAGGTCAGAGTTTACCAAACTTAAACTTTGATGCACAGAAAGACAACATTTTCAAACCTTGAGGCTATGCTTTACATCTATACCATAAAGCATTCTTTTGGGTTCCTTCCAGGCTCCCCTCTACTGCAGTTGCGTGACAATGAAGGTCGGACCCCTCTGGACCTGATTTCCTCTGAAACTCTACGTGAACAGCTTCATCGTTGTGCAGAGGAAGGCGACAGAGCTCTGGTGTCTACTTGCTTGGAGGTTCAAGATCTGCCCTTTATTGAGGCCTGCTCTTGGGTGCTTAGCTGCCTGCTCCTTGTCTACCTCCAAGAGCAAAACATACCTTTCTTCAAAACCCCTCTTACATCTCTGGACCTCAGTCCCACTGTTTGCCGCACCCTATTCCACCTCAGTCCAGGCATTCTGGCCTCCACCTGGAAAGATTCACATGTGGTGACCTTGGCTGAGGACCTGAGGACGCTGTTGAGTATGAAGCAGTACGTGGCACAAGTCAGCCCCGCACTGAGAAACTGTCAGGGGCTTCAGACCTGTATGTTTGTGCAGCTGCTGGAAGATTTGCAGGCAGAGGGGATGACATTGCTCACTGGAGAATCAGAGTATTTTGACTAAAAAAGATGTCAATAGAGGCACACAAATTTATAATAATAACTTTATGAATTGTACTGCCTTTTGAATCGGCTTTGATTGTATTTGTAATGCAGCTGCATTTAATTTTTTTTGTTAAAATGTGAAGTTGGACAGATCTGATGCTGATGAGATCTGTTTTGTAACAAACACTAGCAAAAACAGAAAACCTTAAAGAAGTAAAAAATGTTGGTGTTTTTCATATTTACTGTAAAATAAAAGATTTCTTAAGATGGATTTCTTACAATAATTTTATTACCAATGACATACATTTATTATGTAATATTTACTGAAGATAGAAACATTGCCTTAAAATATACTAAATTATTTTATATTTGATCTAGACTACCAAATAAGAAGACTTAAAGACTATGGAAGTGGAGCATGGGAATTAAGTAGTGACTAAAATATTTTCATGTAGCCAGTCTGTGTCTAGTTTAAAAATCTGCACCCACTGGACACTGACACCACCTACATGAGGAGCCACCTTGGTAGGCTTTTCAAACAATATTGCCATTGTCTATTTTCTTCACTATCTGGTTTATTTTTAAATTCAACTTTAGTTTTGTAATAAGTTTATAAATAGATACATTTTATATTTGTATACAATAATTGTGTACTAATTCTGTACTAATTTAAATGTAAACTTTTTAGTTGTTTCATGAGAAACAAATTTAGTCAGATGTTTCCAAACTCTAGACTGATAGTATATACACCTGTCATAGTCCATTAGATCATCTTTTTGGCTCCATTCTATACCCTTTTTTCAAAGAAACAAAATATGGTTAAGCCATAATTGAAGGCATCTCTTTGCTCAGATCTCTGTACCATCTGTGTGCTTTGTGGCAATAATAATCCTTACCAAATAACTGATTCGACCACTAATAGAATTTTCCCAGACCTGCAAAGAAATGACCCATTTCTTGTTCATGCCCTTTTCAACTTCAATAAGAGCCAGTCTCCAGAGGTGACGAAAGATCACGGCAGCCATGAGGCACAGAATTAGGTTCGAAACCCAAGACGCTGAGGATGTTCTAAGCCTGACAGCCCAAGAGCAATGGAGGCATGCCGAGGTTAATAAATAACAAGTTCAAGTGTTCCTGCTTTCACTGTAGCCATGATTATTAACGTCTGGCAGCACAGTCGTTTGTACTGAATCATGGCACGTGATTCTAAGGTGTCATATTGAATAACAGCAGGGATCAGACAGAGAAGGAACAGCCAGATTAACAAATGATGGGAAGGCTACAGAGACTGAGCACACAGGGGAGCCTCTTTGGCCCCTGTAGAGGGACACTCAGTCCCTCCATCAATCTCAGAGTTGGGCAGTGCTTGCATCATAGACGTATACAAGTTGTATGGTAGAGAGACTTGGCTTAGCTGGAAAGCTGTAAACATAGTTAAAGCCTTGAAAAATGTCTAAAAGAAGCTGAAATGAAAGTGTGTTAAAGAGGGAACAGCTTGTATACACCTGTGTGTTTGTCTACAAAAACCCAACACTAAGAATTTGGTATAGTAACTCTAGATGTACATGAGACCTTGGCTCTTCAGTATAGAATGTACGTAAACAATATATTGAAGCTTTAGAAAATTTTACAGCTTTTCATTTAGTTGATGTATTTTATGTTCATTCAGATGCAAATTTCACCACATTTTTGTTTACATGCTTTGAGAATAGTCTTTTTAATGATTAAAGCAAGCAAACATTACCTAGAAAAAATACTTCAAGACTTTCGAATAAACAATAAATTATTGTAGTCTTAAATACACCTTTCAGTTTGCCACAATAATGCTGACTGTGTTGTCATTCAATGACAGAAGGCATTATGACAGGCAACACTTTAAACAGTATCAAAATGACATAAATACACATTACAATGCTATAACCATTTGACCACATATGTAATCTTTATATTTTGGATTACAAGGATTACAAAAAAGTCAATAATTTAAAAATCTGGTATAAATAAAAGTGCTTATCTCTTTTAATGAATAGATACATTTTACATAATTGACTTTGCTTACAAACATGGCATATGCACTTTTACAAAACACAAAAATCTACATGTACAAAACATACAAACACATTCAGGCTTAGAAAACTAAGTCAGAAGGGAGGATTTTATTCTTTATGAATAAGGCAGAGGCATCTATGTTGCCTGTACTGTGATCTTGCAGCACTCACTACTCTAAGGTCTCACAAGAGCACCCTGCAGACCCTTCCATGACCTCCCTCTTAGGAGGATGGATGAAGAAGAGGAAATGACAGGAGAAATTTTAAGTTCCACCTTTTTTGTGCTTTGCCTCCACGGCAACGTCAGTAAACCTTTGCCCTCTGGTACCCCCAAAGGCCCTAAAAGCAGCCTGTCACAATCTATCAATTTTTTTCAAGCAGCCAATCTACAGCAATGAAAACACATGATTTGCCCTTCAAGTTCTGGATTTTTTAAAAGGAACACTCTACTCAGAATGTAGCATTATTCTGTTCAACAGGCACACCGTTTTAATAGTACAGTCTTGAGAGACAAAGATTAAACTTTGAGAAAAGGGTGGGCACAGGAGGTGGGGTAGACTAGATGACTGATGGCTGCCACATGGGGAGATGACAGAATATGACTCGCTTTTTTAAAAAGCGAACATGCCTCTTGCCTCTCAAATGCCATTCTGCTGGCCTGGACCAACATCTGTATTAGCGGAGTGGCATTTTGCGGCAATACAGTTGCACTACAGCAGAGCTGGGGCAATGCATGAAGGCAACACCTTTTAATCAAAATAAAAACCTTTGTTTGTTTAAATAATGAGATTATTTGGCTGTTTTTTTTATTTGTGGCAAATTCATAGTCATTGTGTCACTTTTGTGTAAGGTCAAAAACGTGAAAAAGTATTGTGATTTGTTTTCTCCCATTCTTTATTATGTTCAGAGATTTTATGGTATGCGGTGCTGCTTGAAAGTTTGTGAACCCCTTGAGCTGTTCAGAGTTTTTTGTTGTTTTACCATGACTTTTTTATTTTACCATCACCTGCTTTTTATAAATTAAATTTCAGATGTATGTTGATCAATTGCATATGTTTGTTTAGAGGGAATTTTTTGAGTAGCCAAAAAACTACATGAAAGATTGAATTATTGTATGTGCAAAAGTAAGTAAAAAGTAAAGCTTTAGCTGCATTGGTAAAGTCAAGTGGGTAACCGATTCAGGTGAAACACATTTGGGTGCTTAATTTATCAGTTAAGCAGACCAATACAATTAGACATCCTTAGGAAAGTGGTTGGGTAACACTGATTTAAAGAGAGAGGAAGCCAACCAAACCACTGTAGTGCCAAGGAGTCAAAGGATGCCAAGAGAAAAGGAGATATCCGAGGACGAAGAAGGTGGTGACAGCCCAGTCTGTGGAAGGCTATAAAACCATCTCAAAGAGATTCCAACCATCCACTGTAAGACAAATCATCTACAAATGTAGGGCATTTTCAACATGACCACAACTCTGCCTAGAAGTGGACGCCCATCAAAACTATCATCAAGAAGCACCAGAAAATTAATAAATGAGGTAAAGGACAACCCACACATCA